>SKCR01034365.1:0-49486 GCA_019454045.1 Zanthoxylum bungeanum
AGTGATCAAGATATAATAGTACATACCTATAAAAAAAATAAAAACTTAGATGTCATGACGTTATGATAATACATTAGGATGATAATGCTACAGTGTCATTGCTTAAGAAGTCTTAAAGGGGTATGGCTTGATGGTGTAGGGTTTAAGATCTGACTTTCAGGTCCTAGGTTCGAATCCAGGGAGTCCGTTTCTTGTAAAAATCTGGGACAGTCCGGGATTTTACCTACTCCGCTTAAATCTGGAAGCGGTGGTTTGGCGTGGGGTTTTTAACGATTTCAAAAAAAAAAACATAGATTAAGAAAGAAATTTATATTCATCTATTGTATTAACACTATGACTATATCGTGGTCTCATCTACTATTTTAATAAAAATCATACTTTCTAAATTCTCGGGCGATCGCAAGAATATAATTTCATATTATTCTTTCAATCTTGTTTATGTCCAAATAGTAAAGTGAGATCATGGAAAATGGAAACTTTAACAGCCACAAGATTCACAAGTTGGAACACAATTGAAGAAAGAAAAAAGCTGGCATTTTACTGAGATTTTAATTACTCCCATTCGATATATTTCATACTTACACATTTGGCATCTTCCTTGGGCCAGCTAAAGCTTATGCATTTATTCGTTTACAAGACTTTTTCTTTACTTCTTTCTAAATCTCATCCCAATATTAAAAAAATCACATTTTTCAACAACTCTTGAAAGGGTATTTGATTATTCAAACTAAAATTGTATGTACATTCTGGATACCACTTTGTCAACTTTTTGACGTTTGCATATCTTTCTTTTTATTATTTTATTTTTATTATTTTATTCTTATAAATACTATTATTTTATAAAAATGGAGAGAATCTGATTACTTGATCATATCGCTTATAGAGGCTATCTTTCGTTTGATGGATCACCAGTAATGAGACTTTGAAGGAAATGAGAATAAGGTGCACAAATTGATAAAATAAGACCCGACGACTGCGAAAATTAAACCCAAACGTTAATAATTATATGAATTTCTATTTAGTCCCGCTATTATGAGGAATCAAACTCAATATTTATTTAATAGAATAAAATTATTTTGACTACTTGTTGATTATATCTTTGCATATCGTCTTTTCCTCATTTTACATCTTTTATATGCAAGCTATCAAAGTCCTGTGAGGGACCACATTTCAGACTAATATTGCCAAAAAATAATAATAATAAAAAAGGATTTCCTATAGGGTAGTTCCAATTTGATTTTCTTTCTTTACATCTTTTAATTGCTTCATGACGGTGACTAGGCCTTCCCACTTCTGGAAATGACTCATTAATCATTCACTTTCTTCAAGTTCCTAAAACTTTAATGCTATGTTTGGTTTAAAGTTTGAGAAGGTATGGTAAGATAAAGTAAAATAAAAAAAATGTGTTTGGGATGAAGTGGAAAAGGAAGGTATGGTTACAGATAGACATGCATACGGTTGCGGTTTCAAATCGTAACCGAATCGTAATCGAACCGTTCATTGAGTGGATAGCAAATCGCAACCGAACTGGATGGGTTCGGTTCGGTTAATGTTGGACCGAAATTCCAACCATCAAACCGGCAGTTGGATCAGTTCGAACTGTAACAATTACAATTCTAGTTCGAACCGTTTATGGTTCAAACCTTAAACCGTAACAGCTAACAGTTATTTTTTTTATAATAATAAATTTTAAAATGTCTGAATTTCCCTCCCAACAACTATATTTTGGGGCATTTTAGGCATCATAAAAAAAAAAAAAAAAAAAAAAAAAAAAACAATAAATATTCCTTTAACTCATTTTTCAAAACCACAAAATCGTTTACTCTTCCCACTCTCTCAATTTCTAAAATCTCATATATTTAATCAATTTATTCTTTTATTATCTCAATCTCTTCATTATAATGGCAAGCTCATCACACAACACTAACATTCCTGAGGATGCCACTAAATATACCACCGGCGAAACAACTTCATGTATTCAAGTGAGAAATCGAGGTTCTGAAATATTGACAAAATATTTCACTCTGGTCGTGAATGATGTCACTGGTGAGAAAAATGATGTCTGCAATTATTGTGGAAAAATTTACAAACACACTAGTGGGTATGGAACTATGACTGGTCATATGAGGAGTATTCATAAACAAAATGATAAAGTTTTCTGCTTTCGGTCCAGGTTCTTCTTATTATACTAAATTATTTAAATATAATGAATATCAATGGAAAGATAATCTAACTAAATTTATTGTCATGGAACATTTAGCTTTTACTTTTGGGGAAAAAGCATCTTTTAATCATTTAATATATGAAAATTTGATTCCTACTGTATGTAAACTTACTATGATGATATGTAAAAGAAAAATGATGGAGTTATAGGCTAAAGGTCAAAATAATTTAAGGGAATTATTTTTTAAAGTTAAAGGCCGTATTTCAATTTGTAGTGATATATGGAGTGACTATTGGCAGTCACTTTCATACATGAGTGTGACATGTCATTGGATTAATGATTCGTGGTTGATTCAAAATAGAATTATTACATTTCGGCTTTTTGATGATGTACACACTACAAATAATATTTATGTAATGATTAGTAATATTTTACAGCATTATGGATTAGTGAAAAAAATTAACTATTGGATTTGATAATGCATCAGCTAATACTACATCAATTAATGAACTTACAGCTATTTGCCAACCAAATTTAGGAGGTAAAATTTTTTCATGTTCGATGTGCAAGTTATATTTTGAATTTATGTATACAATATAGTTTTCTTTAAACTCTCATATTGCACATATTAAAAAAATAATTATTTATTTTGGTCGTATTCTAAAATTAGAAGAGAATGGTGTATTTTTTGTTAGCAAAATGGTGTTAGGCCGAAAATATTCAGTCGTGATGTTCCAACTCGTTGGAATTCTACTTATTTTTTACTAAATGAAAGTTTTAAACTTAAAGATTTATTATGTTCATTTTTTACTCACTATCAATATGATGTAGTTTTATATCCTAGTCAATTGGAAGTTTGTTCAAATTTTTTAGAGATTTTAAAAGTTTTTAATGATGCTACGAATATTTTAAGTAGTGTTTATTATCTAACTTCAAATATTTTTTTCCTTACAAGTCTTGATATTGTTGGGGTAATATTCAAACCTAATAATAATAACAACAAATCTGATGATGTTTTTGATAATCATAATAATATTTTTTATGATCCTAACAACGAATTTGATTATCATAACAACGATTTTGATGATCCTTACAATGTTGTTGTTGATCTTCAAATCCAATTAAAAAATATGTTCCATCAATGAGAACAAAATGACTTAATTATTACAGAGAGATATCATTATTTTATCTTGTTACTTTTGTTTTGGATCCTAGGTTTAAAATTGAAGATTTGGAAAATGTTTTACAAAATTATTATGTTTTATTAGGTGATAGAATTATGATTGTTTTTTCAATTATTGATAATGTTAGGAGAACTTTACTTGATTTATATAATGTTTATGTAATTAGATAGAATATTCAAATAGTTGATACTACACAATCCATGAATGCACCAACTGAACAATCTAAGCTTTCTACTGGTAGAAGTTGGTTAATGCAGTAAAGTAAAAAATCAAAGTCCACCAATACCACCACTACTAATTCAGAAATAATAAATATCTAACGATAAATTTCGAGTTTCCCCAAAGTGATTTTGTAGGTGAGCAATTTCTTATCCTTGATTGGTGGTAAAAACATCAAGGATTGTTTCCAGTCTGGGCTGTGATTTCAATGAGGTATTAGCGATGCCCTTATAAAGGTTGGCGAGATGGGACCAAAAGAAGCATCGAATGTCTCAACTGTATTTGTAAAACAAGCATTTAGTATAAGCGATAATATACTTGATGATAGAAGATCAGGGTTGAAAATGGAGGTGTTAGAAGCTCAAACGCGTCTTGAAAATTGGTGTAGGGCAGAAGTCATGAACAAGAAAATGAGTCGGAAGCTTTTGAAGATTTATATGATAACATAGACACAATTGGAACCGAAGGCTCAAGAACTGGATCGCCTTCCCCGGATGACGATGAATAAAATATTAATGGGGTAAATTATTAAAATTAAAATATAACAAAACTACATAAGCTTTGATTCCTCTACGCCCCAAGAGGATACGTAGCCAGCTTATATAAGTGCAAGCTTTTTTTTCTTTTCAAAATAATAAATAAATTATCAATGTCTTTAGTAAATCTTTAAATTTTTATTATTTTTATAACAATTTAAATTTATTTATTTATTCTTTATTAAATATTTAATTTTATATTATTTTATAAGTTTTTAATTTAATTTTATTTAAAAAAATCGATTTCAAACCTTAACCGGTCGAACCATACCATAGACCGAACCGTGTGCATGTCTAATTACATAAGATAATTTGATAGGTTAAAACTCAGTTTTATCATACTATTTATAACTGTTAGGAACAATATCCCAAAATAATATAGGATTAATCCATGATTTATCTACTTAGGATCTAACCAAAATATGTATTATTAGTTTATGATTTATTTACAAATACATTGAAATAAAGCTAAATTTCACAGCACAATTGCGTACCTTAATATTGTAAAGATCCATTTAATCAAACATAATTGGTTGATTTTCTAAATGAGCCAATGCTCATATTTATAAGAGATGGAAGGGGAACACATGCATTAATTCATACTTAATGAATATGGAAGTTTATTAACTTCCTTCATAAATGTAGTCATCATGAGTGGATAATCACCATTAGTATTGATTACCCTTATTCAACAACCACTATTAATGTTAATCACCCTTATTCAATAACCATGATCAATATTTTCTAACATTTTGTGTTCTCTCACCATTAATGTTAATCAAATTATTTAACATCTCCTACTCACGCATGACAGGATCGACATTTTATTTTATCATATCTGCAAGAATAACTCATACTTAGCAATTATGTCGTGGTGTAACATCTGATGGTCTCGACTACTGTTACAATGTGGGATTCATTATACATAATATAAATTATGTTCGAACACATATACACTCATGAAATGACTTTGGGGACAATCGGTAAATTCTTTGAAATTCTGATGCGAAATTTTGCTTGCATCCTATTTCGAACATCCCTTAGTATTTGGGGTATATCTTTTTCATATGATCTCCGATTTTTATAAATCTTATATCTTCGAAAATTTAAGACCAAGACCTACAACATCCACGTTGGACTGTTTTCCAAACTCAAATCCAAAATATGTCAAAAATCTAAATTTTCTGGACTGCTATAATAAATTCGCGGATGATCTAGAATTGGATGATGTGGCATCATCCTAGCCACTCTTTTGCAAACAAAAATTAGTTCTATGCACTATAAAAATGATATTATTCATTCATCCTCTTCTCAAGCAAAAAAAAAAAACGTGAGTTAGATGGAATGGAGTAGCTCCACTTTCTCCATCCTTATGCTAGAATTTTGATGGGAAAGTAATTTCTGAGTTCCAAGACCTCCAAAGTAAGCTTCTAACTCTCTTTCTCTCCTTAATTTTCATATTTGAGCAAAGAGATCAAAGCCCCAATTCACCTCTTGTATTACCCTAGTAATTAGAATTCAATAATTTCATTAGAAGAGTTATTAGCATGCATTTTGAGAGATATTTTGGAGGTATAAACACGAAATGAAGCTTTTATATGTATGAATATGATGGGGGATTATAGTTCGTAATTTGATGAGATTAAGGTAAATTGTTGGTGTTTGGATTTTGGATATAAGAAAATATTAGAGGGTGTTATTCATGATATCTTATGTATTGGTTGTTATTATAACTTAAGTAGTATTGTAGAAATTGAGAGTGAAGGTGAAGTGGAAGATGAGTCCTGAAAAATAGGCTAGTGTCACGACGTGCATCCACGACGTCGCGATGCGTACAAGAAAAATTGCCCATAATTCGGTTCTGAAATGTGAGCATCGCGACGCCTAAGGACTAGCATCATGACGGGGAAAGCAAGGGAAGTTCACTGTCTCATCTCTACTTGGTGGACGTCGCGATGCTCAGCGCTTAGCATCACGATACGTGTGGGAGTCTCGACGCCCAACCTTTACGTCGTAAAGCGGAGACAGATGATGCTTACTAGGTCAATTAGCATATGTGGGAGTCGCGACGCACAAACACAAATTCAAATCAGTTTTAGTTTATTCCAATTTCACCCTAGCATATTAGAGGCCACCATAAGGGTCTTATATCAACTCTCATACATAGAGTACATCATGATATAAGTATGATACGTCTTGGAATGATAATAAGTGCACGGATAAAATTAGCCTAATTTCAAAATATATTCCCCAGCCAATTTTCTAATCAAGTTTATCAATTATAGATCATCGCAAGAATCAAAAATTCATCCGAAAAATTGAAGCAATGTCAGTTGGACTTCAAATCAGTGAGTGCAAACTCTCTTTCTAAGTTGATTTTTCATTTATATCGTTTTAAGCAAAGACTTACTTTTCCACATTTAGGACATTAGCCAAGTTTACTTTCAAACATATTTTAGTTAAGAATGTTTTGCGAAATGATTTAGAAAAGTAATGATTACAAAAGCATTATTTTTTATTTCGAGGCATAGGGAAAAAACACACCTCAGTATGTAACTTGACTCATATATGGAATTGACAGATTCGTATTTCGTGTGCACACGCAGTTCAGGACTATGGATAACATATGCCCATAGAACCTAGATTCAGAGTTTGGAGGGTAGCACAGATCCGCATCCTCGACATCAGATTTGTGGCTTCGGAGACTGCGATACGTAATGCCCCAAGACCACCAGATATCATGGCTAGGGTACGGTGATACGTAACACCCCTAGACCTTATTTTCAGGGACAAGATAGTGGTATACATTGGGGGACGGCGATACATAATGCCCCAATGTCATGGATTTGTACATCTGGCTCTAGTTAGGCGTATGGGGGGACGGCGATATGTAACGCCCACATGCGTCAGGTTTTCAGCAGACATTCAGATGCAGATATTTCAGAAACAAATTTTTAGAAATGGACTTTTAGAGATAGACTTATAGAAAAGAGGTTTTAAGAAAGAATTTGCACAAGAAACTACTTTTATGAGAATTTCAGAAATTTACAGACCAAAATTAGATTTCAGAAAAGCTTTCTAGAAAAAATGTTGTTCTCAGATATTGAAAGAGATTTAAGAAAAGATGATTTGAGTTGAATTTGGTTTTAGAACCATGGATTTTCAAAAAATATTTTAATACCTATTTTTAAATTGTCTGCACACTAGATCGTTCAAACGATCTAACACTCCCAGTGTTTCTGTTTTGCAGATTACTCGGGGGATGAGCTCGAGAGGATGGATACTGATGGTAGTCACCAGGGTGTTGAGTCCACTAGGTCAAGTTAGATACCGATTTCAGTCAGAGTCGGAGTAAAATAATGCATCAAATGTATTGTTAGTAAAGTTTGTATGTGTAAGAGTTAGAAACATCCGTATAAATAGCATAAATGTAATGTTATTGAGTTATAAGCATTGAGATGCATTTTTTATGTTACTAGTTAGGGCGATAGTCCCTTTGCATGAGTTTATTTTTGAAATAATAGTAATAGTGTTTTTTATAGTCAGGGCTCAAGGGGATAAGACGACCTATTCCCTGCCGATAGCATCTCCAGATTGGGGAGGTTACAAAGATGGTATCAGAGCATGGTCTAGGGAGTTAGTGACTGCAATGGGTAGCGTGCTGGGTTTTGTATATGTAATATGCCCACGGTACTAGTATGTGAGGCACTACATCTCCAGTATCTGATCCTCAAGTACGTTCTCAAAGTTTTATAGACAAGTTAGTAAGAATTCCTGAACTATTCGAATATCATTCCTTATGAAGTAACTATATTCTTTGAAAATCCTCATGTAGTTACCCTGGTTCATTATCGAAATGTCCAAAGCAAGTTATGAAGATAGATAGTAACTTTCTAAGTATATTTCACTCTGGGGAGTGGGAAGAGAAAGCTATAAGAAAAGTAAAGAATGGTACATAGATGTTCAAGCAGCCAGAGCCAATAAGAGATAAAGATATAGAAATAGATAAATAAGGAAGTACCACAACTTATAGTAGTAAAGAGAATATAATAAGTCTGAGCAAGAGAAAAATATCAAAGTATACCTTAGTAAGGTTTCTTCTTTTCTCGTAAAATTCCTTCAAGTAAATCCAATAGCCTTGAATACCTCATATAGATAGCAAGTTCCCCGAGTAACGAAGGATAGACAGAAAGATAAAAGAAGTAAGGAATTAGAATTGGACATGGCAGTTCCGATAGACAAGAGATGTCAAAAAGGATGAAAAGATTCTAGATCCTCAAACCCAGGCTCTTAAACAAATATATAAAGGTCGTAAGCAGAGTTGATTAGTTACCTTACCCCAAGAAACCCGACATAGATACAACTTTAAGCTACCTAGATCTTCACCCCTTAGTAATACCGGTTGAAGAAAATATCATGAAGGAGTCTATCTCATACCTATCTTACATGAGTAATAGACTCTACCAAAACATAGAATACCAAAACAAGAAACGTCGACATCTGTAGAGACGTAAAATGCTTGTTCCAGCCAGTGCCCACAAAGAAATAAATAATTATATGGGAACCTAGTTCGCATGACACCATATTCTAAGATAGAGGTAATGAATTTGGAAGAATGGGTTACCCGAAAAAAGACCAAAGAAACTTTTAAGGTCAGACAAATAAGAACCCGACCCAAGCCAAGATGACCAAGTTCACAGTACAAGTAAGAATCCATAGATCCGACCAATACCAGTAGGAACCCATATAACTTTAAAAAGAGAATACCCTTGAGGATTGAATACACTAAGAAGATAGCAAAAGTACTGTTGGAAATTCTTCAAATCTTCAAATATATTTGTTTGGATGGATGAGGGACATGTTCCTTGGATGGTACCCCATGGGGACATGTCCTCCAATTTTGTGTAAAGTGATCCTATGCGCCAAGGGGTGCATAGAGGGGTATAACCCTTTGGAGGGTTACACCCCAACCCTAAGGGTGCCTTTGAGGCATCCTTCCATACTTATAAAAGGAAGCTTTATGTTCCTTTTAACACACAGAAAAGAAATCGGAATTTCATCCAAAGAGAAAAGAGTCTCATATTGTGCCTTGACTCTGAGAGATTTCCACCATATTCCAAGTTCAAGATCTTGTTAAGGTGTGCCCCTTGAACAAGAGGAATCCGGATTATCCTTGGAGAACGTTAGGCACAAATCCGTAGAGCACCGAGACGGGGCTGATAAGTTCTTAAGGACATAGATTCATCTCGATCTGGACTACTGTTTTTCAACTTTGTATCAAGGTTTTTCTTATTCTCAACTTTTAAGGTTTTCTAGGGTTTATGCATATTAGATCCAATTTTCTGTTTTGATTTGTTTGTTTGCATGTTATTTACTGTTTCACGACACTATATTTACAACAATCTTAAGAACTTATTAACTAGTGTTGTTAAATAGTAAATCACATGCGTAGTTAAGAAAATTTCTGGAAAAAATACAAACCGTGCATGAAAAACCCGTAGGGCGTTTGAATGCCCGACGCACGCGAAGGCAAAAATCTGAAAATTCGTAAGAACGTTCGAACGCGTCTTCAAATGCAACTCGAACGCAAGCCTTCTGCCTAAGAACGTTCGAACGCATCTTCAAACGCGAATCGAACGCAGACCTTCTGACGTAGTTCGTTCAAACGCGTCCTAAACGCAACTCGAACGCAAACTCTCTGGAATCATTCCGTTCGAACGCGTTCTCGAACGCTATACGAACATGAACTCTCTAGAAACATTTTGTTCAAACGCGTTATCAAACGCTACACAAACGTGAACTCTCTGGAACACTTCATTCGAACGCGTTATCAAACGCAACATGAACTTACACACACTGGACAGTCTCGTTCGAATGTAGATACGAACGCGATACTAACTAAATAGTCCTGGAAATGTTATAAACTGCAAAGACTTATATTAATATTAACTTAGTTAATTATATACTGAATCACTATAATCTTGGTAGTATAGATTTAAGTTATTATTAGGTTGTTCAATTATCACAAGCATACACTTAGTGATAAAGTTGAAAAATTTATTGTGTATTGCATACTTGGTTGAGAATTTAAAGTGTAATTTTACACAAGTAATTCCATCCAATCTTGATTGACACTTACACATATATCTACACAAATCATATACAATTTGTGCTATTGAATAAGTGTAATACTGGGTTTGAATTGCTAAAAGATCTTATTGAAAAAGTGTTTAAAGAATATTCTGTCAAAAGGCGATAAGAGCCTAAGTGGTCAGGGATTTAAGTGGTTACTCCGGACCCCCCTCATCCTCTGGGAATATTCTTTTATTCATTTTTCTAAAGAATCTTTAGTTGAAATTCAAGGACTTGCGTTTATTGGAACCACCGTCCAATAGAACAACAAGTGGTTACTTAGTATATCACTTTGAACAATATCATTTGTTGATCGTTGTGCAATTTGTCTTGTGTAGACCTATTGACCCCTGTTGATTTTTCCAAGCGGAAACATCATAGTACCGGTCTCTCATTGAGAAAATCCGGAGAAGTTTGGTGGGGCAAACTCCAAATAGTGGCAGAGCAAAATGATGTTCTACCTGACAACTCTACAAGTTGGCTAAGTACCTCAAAGATCCTCCGGGTCCTGTGGAGGGTGAATCAGAGGCAGCCAAGGAACTGTAAGAAGAGACATGGTCGTCTGACGACTTCCTATGCAAGTACTACCTTATGGGTGGTCTTGACAATACCCTATACATTGTGTACTAAGGCATGTCTTCTGTGAAGATTATTTGGGAATCTCTCGAGAAGAAATACAAAATCGAGGATGCCGAACAAAAAAATTTTCGTGGGTAGAATGATGTCTCAATTGGGTGAACTGTAGTTGATCATTCATGAAATACTAGATGAAGGAATGAAACTCTGTGAGATGTTTCAAGTTGCCACCATAATTGAAAAGTTTCCTCCATCATGGAATAACTTCAGGAGCTATCTGAAACACAAAAGAAGCAGATGAGCCTTAAAGACCTTGGTGTTCGATTGAGAATCGAACATGACAACATGATGTCCGAGAAGGCCAGCTACAAGACTATGGAGTCTAAGGCCAACATCATTGAGGGTGTAAAGGGTAGCAAGAAGAGAAACAGTGGAGCTGATTCTTCCCAAGCGAACAAGAAGTTCAAGAGGAAGTACTACAACTGTGAAAAGAGTGGTCATATAACAAAGGACTGCAGAAACAAAAGTCTCAGGACAAGGATAGAAAAATGAGGCCTATGTCATTGAAGATGAGTAGTTAACTGATGAGATTTCAGAAATGAACCTCTCAGCAATGGTAACTGAAGCCAACTTGGTTGAGAATCCGAGAGAATGGTGGGTAGACACTGGGGCTACTCATCATATCTGTGCAGATAGCAAGTGTTTTCCTCGTATCAGAAGGTCGATGGCGGCGATCATCTGACAATGGGAAACTCGTCTACCTCTAGAATGGTTAGACAAGGCACAGTGGTTCTGGAAATGATATCCGGAATGGAGCTTACATATAAGAATGTTTGCATGTTCCAGATATTTGGAAGAACTCGGTCTTGGGTTTGTATTTATTTTTGACAAGATTATATTGACCAAAAATGATGTCTTTGTAGGAAAAGGATACCTCGCTGAGGGCCTTTTCAATGACTGTCAATTGTGCTATTAATAAAGCTGAAACTTTTGCTTATATTATTGAGTCACAAAATATATGGCATGGGAGGTTAGGACATGTTAATTATGATACAATGCGTGCATTAATTAACATGGACCTTATACCTAAATTTGCATTGATAGCCAACATAAGTGTGAGGCATGTGTTGAAGCAAAAATACATAGAACATCATAGAACAAAGTTCTGAACCCTTGGAACTTGTACACACTGACGTGCGTGACATGAATATTGTGCAAACAAGAGGCGGTAAAAAGTACTTTGTCACTTTTATCGATGAAAGCAAAAGATTCTGTTAAGTGTATCTGCTGATGAGCAAAGCTGAAGCTATTGAGAGCTTTATACACTGAGAACGAAGTTGTAAATCAACTTGGCAAGGAAATCAAAAGAATCAGGAGTGATAGAGGTGGTGAATATATTTCATCATTCGGTGAATATTGTTCTGTGCACGGAATTATTCACGAAACCACTGCTCCTTATTCTCCTCAACAAACGGGATTGTTGAGTAAAAACCGAACATTGAAGGAAATGATGAATGCCATGTTGACTAGTTCTGGTTTACCTCAGAACTTGTGGGGGAAAGCCCTACTTTCCGCGAACTACATTCTGAACAAGCTTCCTCACATGAGATTGGACAAGACACCATATCGGTTGTGGAAAGGTTATGTACCTTCCTATAAATATCTGAAAATGTGGGGGTGTCTTGCCAATTGCCAAGGTGATGATGGTTCCTAAACCTAAGAAGGTGGAACAGGACCCAAAACTGTTGACTGTTTATTCATCGGATATGCTTGCAATAGTAGTGCGTATCGATCTTGGTACACAAGTATGAGATTCCTGACATCAATCTAAATGTGATGATTGAGTCAAGGAATGTAATATTTTTTGAAGAGACATTTCCTTGTAAGGAAAGACAAAGAAGAGAGTCTCTCAAAAGATCTGTTGATACTGTCAAGGACAGTGATCATGTTGACCAAGAGTCAGATCCGATTTTCTGACATATTAGTTAGAAAATGAGCCTCAAAGCTATAAAGAAGCAATGTCTTCTCCGGAGGCACCTCTGTGGAAATAGGCTATTAACAGTGAGATTGATTCAATCCTACATAACCATACTTGGGAGTTGGTTGATCTTCCTCCAGGTTTTAAGCCACTGGGCTACAAATGGATATTCAAAAGGAAGATGAAAACGGATGGATCAATAGATAAGTACAAGGCAAGACTTGTCATAAAAGGTTATAGACAAAAGGAATGCCTTGATTACTTTTACACCTATTCATAAGTGACTCGTATCACATCGATAAGAATGCTCATAGCCATAGCATCTATATTTGGTCTTGAAATACATTAAAAAGATGTAAAGACGTCATTCTTGAGTGGTGAATTGGATGAAGAGATTTACATGGAACAACCAGAAGGGTTTAATGTTCCTGGATAAGAACAGAAGGTGTGCAAACTTGTAAAATCCTTGTACGGATTAAAACAAGCACCTAGACAATGACATGAGAAAATTGACAAAGAGATGTTGTCAAGTGGGTTTAAAACCGATGAGTGTGATAAGTGTATGTACACCAAATCAACTCAAAAAGGATATGTCATTGTATGTCTCTATATAGACGATATGCTGATAATTGGTAATAATCATGAGTTGATTCAGTCTACCAAGAAAGTGTTATCCAGCAAATTTGATATGAAAGATTTGGGAGTAGCTAACCTAACTCTTCCTCTATCAAAGAATACTGGCTTAAGCATATCGCAATTAGAGTATTCAAGGATCATCGGAAGTCTGATGTATCTCACGATTTGCACACGAATTGATATCGCTCAAGTTGTGAACCGGCTTAGCAGATATACAAGCAATCCAGGACATAACCACTGGAAAGCCATAGTAAAGAGTTTTGAGGTATGAGAAACTTCAAAATATGGGCTACATTACGAGAGATATCATACTGTTCTAGAGGGATACAGCGATGCTGACTGGATATCTGATACAGTGGATTCCAAATCTACGAGTGGATTTGTTTTCACACGTGGTAATGCAGCCGTGTCATGGAAATCCTCGAGGCAAACATGGGTTTCCTGGTCTACTATGGAATCAGAGTTCATAGCGTTAGACAAAATAGCGGAAGAAACGAAATGGCTTTGAAACTTCTTGGAGGATATTCCTAGTTGGCCCAAACCGGTGCCAACAATGAGCATACATTGTGACAACCATTGGGAGAGCCTAAAATACAATGTATAATGGTAAGTCTCGACACATACGTCAGAGACATAATACCATAGGTCAACTACTCTCAAGTGGCATAGTATCGATCGATTATGTTGAGTCGAAGGAAACCTAGCGGATCCACTAACTAAAGGTTTACCTCGAGAGCAAGTTGAGAAGTCATCGAGGGGAATGGGCTTGAAGCCTATAATCTAAGAATTGTCACTGTGGAAACCCAACCTAGCTGACTAGAGATCCCAAAATCTAGGTTCAAAATGGACAACTGAAACTTTGTGCAATTCAAAACAAGCACTGAGGAGTTTTGTACTCTTTCCCATTCCGATAATGACGCTGAGTGCTGTCTGTCATTGGTTAGGATAAGCTAAGGCTTTTAATGATCACTATATTAGGAGATGAGTCCTAATGGGGGTAAAGACAGATTACCTCTTGATAGTAGATCACATATTTCAAGTAAGAAGTGAGGCCGCTTCCATGGGAACTTTTAAAGGCGGGTTACCCTAAAGTACTTGATGAATCTGGGACCGTTGTTCAGGGCCGAAATGAACACAACCGTAGAACGAGAAATGGTCGAAGTAAAGCTGTGTGTTGGCAGCTGTCTTGGTTTACACCAATGGCAGAACAGTTCAAGACTATGGGTCACTGGTTTGCCAAGTAAGTTCGATTGTCATTCACTAGGAAAGGTTCAAGGCGAAAGCTACCTATTTCGATGCAGCTTTAGTTCACGGAAACTCTCTCAAGTGTCTGCATGAATATTTAAAGAATTGTGGGGGATTGTTGGAAATTCTTCAAATCTTCAAATATATTTGTTTGGATGGAGGAGAGACATGTCCCTTGGATGGTACCCCATGGGGACATGTCCTCTAATTGTGTGTAAAGTGATCATATGCGCCAAGGGGTGCATAGGGGGGTATAACCCTTTGGAGGGTTACACCCCAACCCTAAGGGTGCCTTTGAGGCATCCTTCCATACTTATAAAAGGAAGCTTTATGTTCCTTTTAACACAGAGAAAAGAAATCGGAATTTCATCCAAAGAGAAAAGAGTCTCATATTGTGTCTTGACTCTGAGAGATTTCCACCATATTCCAAGTTCAAGATCTTTTAAGGTGTGCCCCTTGAACAAGAGGAATCCGGATTATCCTTGGAGAACGTTAGCCACAAATCCGTAGAGCACCGAGACGGGGCTGATAAGTTCTTAAGCACATAGATTAATCTCGATCCGGACTACTGTTTTTCAACTTTGTATCAAGGTTTTTCTTATTCTCAACTTTTAAGGTTTTCTAGGGTTTATGCATATTAGATCCAATTTTCTGTTTTGATTTGTTTGTTTGCATGTTATTTACTGTTTCACGACACTATATTTACAACAAGTACCAGTACAGACAGTAAGACAGAGTACCATAGCCGTGATTTATAGCAAGAGTAGGGATCCATAAACTAGCTCATAAGATGAACGACCACTAGCCTCGGTAACATTGATGAGCGGAAAATATATCAATATTTACCGCCCATTTTGCTTAATATTTTGTATAGTTTAGCAAATTTTATGAACGTTTTGATGTGTTGTAGTTTATTTTGTAGATAAAATAAAATCGGGACTCAATGGAATCAATCAGGACAAAATGTGGAACAAATAAGGGTAAAACCTGTACTTTACATTTGGATTTTGGAGGTTGGAAACTTGAAATTACGTTCTAACGAAGTACAATTTCATAAATTTCAACTTTTCGCAATTGTCGTATTTTGACCATAACGTTCTACTCTGATATCGGATTGAGGTGATTCAAGTTTCAGATTAAATAAGACTCAATGATCTACAACTTTGACGTTCATAATGATTTCGAATTTTGAATTTTGCATGAGCAAAATTGATAAAATATCCGGAAGTATGTTATGTGTAATTATTAAAGTCATTTTCAAAACAAAAAATAAAATAAATAAATAAAAAATGGAAATTGTCAAACTTCCACCAAACATGCTTGCATGTTTTGGGATGATTTGGCCATGTTTGATGCCATGTTTGGTAGAGAAATTGGTGGAGAAATTGGTGGAAGCCTTTAGATTTTCCTATAAATACCAAGCTAAACTTTGTAAATTTTTCATGCTTTCTTTGGAGGAATTTCTCCATGAAAACCTAAAGAAAAGTGTCGTGTATATTTATTTAAGTTTTCTTGTATTTTCTTTTTATTTAATTAATAAAATTTTGTGTGTTTTCATTTACAGCATGAGCAGGTAATCTCATTCTACTGGGGTGACAAGGTAATACTTTTAAAATAATAAATTAGATTAATCTCCCATATTTTAATTAAAATTTGGATTAATAGTTACCGCCTATTTGGTCGGTTTAGGTGACAACCTTATTTACCGCCTATATGGTCATTTTTACATTCCAGACGTAGTTTCCGCCTATATGGTTGGTTTAGTTAATAACCTTGTTACCGCCTATATGGTCGGTTGGACTTAAATGAGAAAAATTGAATTTCCACCTTTATGGTCTGGTTAAATATAATTAATTAATCTGTAAACATTGATAATAAGGGAGATTTCTAATTTTGAAATATTAAAAGTGGATCCTTTAACCCCCAGCATTTTCTCTCATTATTGTAATTTTACTTTTATTTATTTTCAAGTTATTTTTTTATGATGTTTTGTTTAATTAAGTTTTTAGTAATCCTAGGTATGTGTCGTAGCTAAATACATAATCTAGGGGTGTGATAAATTCCAATATCACCGGTTTATAAGTTGGTTATTTTATACCTTGGGTAATATATTGGTTTATTTATTGAGTCTTAGTTTTAATGCTTCTTGTTAACTGGCCATTAATAAGATTGATTTGGTAATCTTAAAATGAACTTGGAAAATAGATTTTAGGTTTAGCCTTAGACTCAATAGCTCACGATCTCACCTTGGGGTAAATGTCTCTTAGGTAGATTTCCTTACAGGATATGAATATATCTGTCGGGCGCGGGTAGCCATAATTGGAATTTAAACTTAATGAATTCATATTTTCTTAATTAACATAGGAATATAGTTAATTGGGTTACTTTGGGTGTTTTCATCTGACCATCGAAAGAGGCTTTTGCATAATTTCGTGTTACAAGCTAATAAACCGATATATTGCATAAACATGAGATAATCACTTCATCTTTAAAAGATATTGGAAGGATTCACAACCTTAGATAGTTTTATAATATTGATTTTTCCTTTAATTTACTTTCACACTGTTTTATTTACTTGTTTTAGATAAAAATAATCATCCAACCAAAAATCAATCAATTAGATACTCGTAGCCATTTAGCTTCAATAAATTAATAGTTAAGGTATTAAGTTCTCATGGGATCGATACATTTTATACTACTTGAGCAATACGTACGCTTGCATAACGTGTATGATTTCAACGATCAAGTTTTTGGCGCCGTTGCCGGGGACTTATTTTTCTTACATTACTAATTTTGAAGCTATCTAATTTACTTGTATCTAATTTTCTTTATTTTATCTGTATTTTTTATTTCTTTCTTTTATTTTTCAGGTGGTTGAAAATGGATCTTCATTGGGTGATAAAAGAATTACGAGCTTTATGAGGTGAAGATACACCCCCAATCAGGGAGCAAAAGTCCAGTTTTCGGAGGCCTATTGTCCAGCCCAACAACTACCCATGGATGTCAGAGCCATTCAACACAACATTTGCCCAACCATTTCAGAACGCAATGGGTAGATGTGAAAAATGTGATAGTCACCACCCGAGCGATCAATGCATATACCTCTCAAATTCAGGGTGGAAAAACTATCAGAGACCTTCATATAATGAACCAGAATATTTCACTGAACCACATTTTCCATCTTATCCACCATCAACTTACGATCTTCAATAACCCGAACCATCAGTGGAAAAACATTTGATAAACAGATTCTAGAAACGGGAAGCTGAACATGATGCAACATTTTTGGATCACATAAAAACCTTACAGAGGATGATAAATGAATTGAGACAAATAATCAACAACCAGAACTACATACCTCACAGAACAAATTCAAATAACACTGACAAAGTTTTCGAGTATAAAACATTTCACAATGACACCTTAACAGAGGAAGAGGTTGAGCAGTATCAGAAGCCTGAGGTATCAGTTTAGGAGCCCGAACCAGCAGAATCTCAATTTTATTTTTATTATTCGTCGGACTTTGATGAGGAACAAGAAGCAGAGCTGTTTGTACCAACAACAAGTGAGGAGGAAACTCTGCAACCTCAAAATGAAGATCTTGGAGTATGCATTGCACTGATGTTTGAAGAAGAGCTACCCGAGCCATTCATATCAACCACAGAGGACAAAAAATTACAATCAGACACATCTTTATATCCTCAGGTTGACACATATGGAGCATGCATTTCACAGATGACAGATGAAGAGCTGAACAAAGAAATCTTAAAATACATCTGTGAAAAAAAGGTGGAGAAAGAAGCAGAACAAATGGAGGAGAAAATGTCTGACTATATTGAAGATCTCATGCATTTGGGAGAAACATCACTATTTTGGGGAGTACATATCAAAGACACCGCTCAAAAGCTTGACAGAATGGAACTCCCATTCCAAGTCAAGCACCATACGAGACCTCCTGATTTTCTTTCTTTCTTTTCAGGAACTACTGGAGCAATAAAGTTTAAAAAGGTGGCACAAGCACTGAATGAGACAAAATTATTTTTGCCACTTTACCGTTGGAAGGGACCCTTCAAAAGCAACGCTCATTGGATTGTCTCTAATCGGACATCCAAAACAACGCTGAAGCCTCATTGACAGATGGACTTCAGTAACGTCTGACTGAAGAAGAAAAATTTAACGCTAACAGGGAGGCAACCCATGCAAAATTTTTATTTAAATTTAAATTTTTATATTTTGTCTATACATGTTGTAGAGTTTTTAATTTTGTGTGATATTTTCAGGGAAAAGCACAAATGGAGCATTTAAGGCAGAGCAAGACTGGAGGAATGGTGTTTGGCAATCACAATGATGAGATTTAATTCATTAGTGATGGCTGAGTATGGAATGGATTCTTGAGATGCATCATAATGGATTTATATACCAAGCGAGTGGCGTATTGCGTACACAATTATGTTGCCTTAATAATTGCTTTCATTTTCTTTTCGGTTGTGATTTCCTTAATTTTCGCCGACAGATCCAGACTTTTTGACTTTCAAGATATATTTTATTGTTTAGCTAATAATTATTATTTGGCAGATATTAGTGCTATTATTACTCACCCTTTTTCAGGTTCTATAAATTCAGCTCGTTATTGCACTCTTGAAGACATCCATATTTGAGAAAGAAATACATAAAAAAATTTAAAAATTAAAAAAAAAAATGGAAGCAACTTCAAGAAGACGAGTTGTAAACATCTGTGTGTTTCGCGGTACTAGTGTTGGTTCTAAGCCATAATTCATTGCGGTAGTACAAGAATTGAGTAGAGTCATAGCTGAAAGGAATATGCACTTAGTATATGGCGGTGGAAATCTTGGACTAATGGGATACGTTTCAAGAGCCGTACAGGAATGAGGTAGTCAAGTTTTGGGAATCATCCCAAAACCATTGGCGGAGGTGAATCTTATAGGACCATCAAACGGAGAGAAACTTATCTTTCCAGGTTTGTTTGAACGATAGGTTGAAATGATTAATTATGCTGATGCATTTATTGCTTTGCCAGGAGGCTTGGGTACGATGGAGGAAATTTTTACAGCATTATCTTGGGCGAATTTAAACATACACCAGAAACCAATTGGACTGTTTAATGCAGATGGTTTTTATGATTTTCTTTGTGTGTTTCTTGATGATGCCCGAAGAAATGGGTTTGCGTCAATACCTGTGAAAGATATCATCTTCACTGCCAGAACTGCCCATGATTTAATTGACCAATTTTTAGCCTTTGAACCACTAATTGACCCTATCTTTTCCAAGATAAACTGGTCTGATAATGATCGTGATAAGAAGCTTCAGATAAATCTGGATCTTAACCTTTAATTTTCTTTTAAACATAGAATATCAGCTAACCAGGTACAATCCTCTAAGCTCTTATTCTACTTTTTTAGACATTGGAGACAATGTCTCAATTAGGTTTGGGGGAGGGGAATAGTTGATTAGTATCTTGTTTTTTTTTTCGTTGTGTTGTTTTTGCTTGGTTTTTAGTACAAAATTTTCAAAAAAAAAAAAAAATTTTAAAAAAATAAAAAATATTTTGTGTTTTTTTAATTTGACTTATCAGGTGAAATTGGTGTGAGATAGTTGTGTAAGGAATTTCCACTCCTGAGACGTATCTCAACCAATTTCCTATTAAGTTCATTTTTGTTTATTTTCTTTTGAATTATTTAATTTGTGAATTCTCCATAATACTGATTAAATTGGATCTTCATATGCTCAGTTGACAGGTATTATCAACATGCATGATAACATATGACCATGAGTTGTAATTGAAAAGTTTTTAATATTCAGTGCTATAGTTTTATTAGAGGAAGCATCTAAAAATCGATGGAATAATAATGCAAAAAAAAAAAAAATTTACATCTGATATCCGAGTAATTAAGTCCGTAGGGGTGTTTTAGCACCTAGTGCACTAAAACAAACTGGTTTGGGAGTCACTGGCCCAAAGCTCGCTACATAGATTGAAGATGCTGTAAAAAAAATAAAATAAAAAAAATAAAAAAAATCCATTGCTAAAAAAGGTGTGAATTCTGATATAACTTTAGGACAAAAATATTACTCTCTTTTCAACTACACTTATGAATATTGTGGGGACAATGATCTGATTAATACCTTGTTGGTTGTGTAAATGGAGAATGGTAAAAATAATCGGAGAATTTACTTATTTGGTAATTTAGAAAGAAAAAAAAACAACTACTAACTTGGATAAGAAGTTTCACTTGTTTAGTCACTAACTTGTTTATTCTCTTTTCTCTTGTATTTTTTCTTTTCTGTGTATTAGATTGATGTTTTTGGGTATCGTTGTTGTAAGCCCTCACGAGACTACAACTCGTCCACTAGGGACACCTAGGGGTTTAAAGGCTTGTTGCATACGCTAAATGCAACCGTGATCCCTACGAAAATGGCTTAGTTTAATTTTAATTATTTATTGTATTTTATTTTATTGTTTTACTCGAGGAATAGTAAAATGTTAGGTTTGGGGGTGTGATGAGTGAAAAATATATCAATATTTACCGCCCGTTTTACTTAATATTTTGTACAGTTTCTCGAGTTTTATGAACGTTTTGATGTGTTTTAGTTTATTTTATAGATAAAATAAAATCTGGACTCAATGGAATCAATCAGGATGAAATTTGGAACAAATAAGGGCAAAAATTGGACTTTACATTTGGATTTTGGAGGTTGGAAACTGGAAATGGCGTTCTAACGAAGTACAATTTCAGAAATTTCAACTTTGCGCAATTTTCGTATTTTGGCCATAACTTTCTACTCCGATATCGGATTGAGGTCATTTAATTTCCAAATTAAAGAAGACGCAAAGATCTACAACCTTGATGTTCATAATAATTTCGAATTTTGAAGTTTTCATGACCGAAATGGATAAAATATCAGGAAGTATGTTATGTGTAATTATTAAAGTCATTTTCAAAACAAAAAATAAAATAAAATAAAAAATGGAAATTGTCAAACTTCTACCAAAACTGCTTTGCTTGTTTGATGGAGGATTTGATGCCATATTTGGTGCCATGTTTGATGCCATTTTTGGTGCCATGTTTGGTTGAGAAATTGGTGGAAGCCTTTAGATTTGCCTATAAATATCAAGCTAAACTTTGTAAATTTTTCATGTTTTCTTTGGAGGAATTTCTTCATGAAAACCTAAAAGAAAGTGTCTTGTATATTTATTTAAGTTTTCTTGTATTTTTTTATTTAATTAATAAAATTTTGTGTGTTTTCATTTACAGCATGAGCAGGTAATCTCATTCTGGTGGCGTGACAAAGTAATACTTTTAATATAATAAATTAGATTAATCTCCCTTATTTTAATTAAAATTTGGATTAATTGGTTACCGCCTATGTGGCCGATTTAGGTGACCACCTTATTTACCGCCTATATGGTCAATTTTAATTTCCAGACGTAGTTTCCGCCTATATGGTCAGTTTAGTTAATAACATTGTTACTGCCTATATGGTCGGTTGGACTTAATTGAGACAAATGGAATTTCCGCCTTTATGGTCTGGTTAAATATAATTAATTAATCGGTAAACATTGATAATAAAAGAGACTTCTAATTTTGAAATATTAAAAGTGGATCATTTAACCCCCATCATTTTCTTTCATTATTGTAATTTTACTTTTATTTATTTTCAAATTATTTTTTTATGATGTTTTGTTTAATTAAGTTTTTAGTAATCCTAGGTATGTGTCATAGCTAAATACATAATCTAGGGGTGTGATAAATTCCAATATCACCGGTTTATAAGTTGGTTATTTTATACCTTGGGTAATATATTGGTTTATTTATTGAGTCTTAGTCTTAATGCTTCTTGTTAACTGGCCATTAATAAGATTGATTTGGTAAACTTAAAATGAACTTGGAAATGAGATTTTAGGTTTAGCCTTAGACTCAATAGCTAACGATCTCACCTTGGGGTAAATGTCTCTTAGGTAGATTTCCTTATATGATATGAATATACATGTCGGACGGGGGTAGCCATAATTGGAACTTAAACTTAAGAATTCGGATTTTCTTAATTAACATAGGAATATAGTTAATTGGGTTACTTTGTGTGTTTACATCTGACCATCGGAAAAGGCTTTTGCATAATTTCATGTTACATGTTAATAAACCGATATATTGCACAAACATGAGATAATCACTTAATCTTTAAAAGATATTGGAAGGATTCACAACCTTAGATAGTTTTATATTATTGATTTTTACTTTAATTTACTTTTACACTGTTTTATTTACTTTTTTAGGTAAAAATCATCATCCAACCAAAAATCAATCAATTTGATACTCGTAGATATTTAGCTTCAATAAATTAATAGCTAAGGTATTAAGTCCTCGTGGGATCGATATATTTTATACTACTTGAGCGATACGTACGCTTGCGTAACGTGTGTGATTTCACCGATCAAACATAACTTAAAGCCAATAGATAAAATATAGAAACGATTCAGAATGACACAATTAGTGATAAGGAAAATCAGTGCGTATAGTAAAAAGAGATAATGTAGCTTAAGGATGGTAATGAAATGAGAATCTCATAATGGTTGATGAAGTTGTGGAACTTTAAAACCTGAAGTAGTCATTGCAATCCCAGCTAAATGGATGATAAAAGTTTCCTCCTATTAGAAATACTCTAATAAGTATTTAGGCACCTAACAGGCCCTCACTAAGCCAAGATCATCAACAGTGATGTAGATTTCCAGATCTCTATAGGAAGCATGTATCCACCCCTCAGTCAACGACCCAATAAGATTTGGATAAATAAGAAAAGTGTCGGATAGGGTAGACAAATCATGAAATAGTAGAATAACTAAACCAAGGAAGTAAAGACTCGGAAGAGTAAGTCACACAGATAGGTGTAAGACATACGACTTATGAAGAGCTTCCCACAGGAATATAAAGGAAGACTTAGAAGATAGCATCACTAATGCCAAAGGCTCGATAGTTATAACGTGACTTGTTGTAAAAAATGAAGATTCCAGAGAAGTAAAAGACTTAAGAGGTTAAGAAATTGAGGTTAGTAAGAAGAATAACAGAGGTAGAACGATAGAAATTTGAAAGAGCATGAACCTTAAGGAGTTCACAATAAGAGGTAGTATGATCGATAGTCGAAAAACGGATCATGAGTAAAGTTGAAACAAGAAAATTCAGATCGTACCTAGCAGAAGTACCTTAGTGTGAGAACCAACACCATATATGTATACGTGGGAGTTCTAGACTTATGGATGACCAACATGTGTAATACAACACAGGTAACTAGTGAGATCATTTCAACCGAAAAGGCTTCAGGACCAAACCCCACCCTCTCAACCTCGTTATACAACAACAGCAATGATAGACCTCGATGATTGCCTCAAAATACTTCCAAAAATAAGTGAATGCGTAGTGGAAGAAAATCGAAATATAAAACCTCCAGACTTAATACGACGGAAGAATAAAAGAAAGAAGATAGCTCTAAGTAAAATATTTAGGAAAGAATTTTTCTAGATGGAGTAATGAAAAGATAGAGTAGTATTCAAGCAACAACGGGAATACAAAAAGACCAACGATAGACATAACTAGAGATTTGTAAAAGTAGATATCATTTGGATAATGAGACAGAGACATAGATCGTAGAAGTTCCAGGCATAAATTAAAACAGGAAAGAAGACAAATGACAACAAGAAAAATATTTGGACGTGGATAAATGCTAGATAAATAATGACAGGGGTGCATAAATGCTACGATAGACTTCTAATGGTTAAGTTCTATAGTACTACAGAATAAAAAGCTTTTTAAGCGTCGAAATAAGATTGGAATTCTATCAGATTAAAAACAGAAGGAAGGTAGCGAGTATAGCTTATAATTTTCAATGCTAGGTAACAAGATAAAGTACGACTAGAAACGAATTTATTGAGGTATAACATAGAGATGCCCAAAGAAACTAAGTATACAGATGTTGATGAAACGAGGGAAATACCTGATAAAATGAGTCTATGGGAATAACTGAAGTAAGATATTTTAAGTACATTCAGGTTAAGAGAACAAGTCAGTGCAAATGATAGATAATCAGATTTATATTAACAATGAATATAAAGGTAAAGATAGAAGAACTTAGAGGTTTGGGCCTATAAGTAGTTGAAAGTTAACGAAAATGAAATAGACAGTTAAGCAGTCAAACTAATAGAATAAATGCCAAGGTCAGGTTGAGCAGGTGGAACTGGAAATGTATTAAGTATGATCAATTTTACTAGCAACAAGGATTATCCTTGTATATATTTGTTCCAGAGTTATGGTAGAACATGAAGAAATCTAACGATGGGAAACATAATCACCTATAAACATATTAAGGAGTTGGATAAGAAGGAAATGAAGATACACTCAATAAGGCCATTAAAGGAGCATACTTTTAAAAAGAAGTGAAGAACTTAAGGTATATTTAAAGTCAAAGAAAATGAAGGTTATAGACTATAATTTAATGTATTATAGTGATACGTTGACTGTGAGGAGTAGCAGAAGCCACAAGTGATAGCTAAGAATTAGTATTAACATGGCAAGAGATACAAGGGATGAAGATAAGTGATTCAAGTGGAACAGTCGTGGATAGGTCCATATTAGCACAAATACATCAAATTCGTTTAGGACCTTACAAGTTAAGTATGCAAATATGAGATGAGTAATCTTCTAGGAAATCTAAAGAGGTATTAAACCCTTAAAGAAAAGAGGGAGATAAAGTAAAATATAGTCACAGAGTGTCAGAAAGAAAGGGATGATTCACTTGGGCTAGTTCGAAAGAACTTAAGTTCAGATCATGAGAAATTGAGTAGTTCTAATAGACCCTTGAGACATTATATAGTATGAAACAATAGATAGATAGAATTTTATGAAGGATAATTTTCGTTAAGAGTGACACCTCTACGAAAAGGTTAAAGATATGACACAAACCTCCAAGATTTAGTATTCATCTACAAGAATCGAATATAGTATATCAAGTTATGAGATTCCCAAAAGTCATACTATCAAGTTCTTAAGCAGAATAGAGGAAAGCAATTAAAGGAAGATAAGAATAGTAGAAGTCGGAAACACTTTCCGGCGATTGTGCCAACTCCCAAAACACATCCATTACATTCATATGACAACAAAATCATCACATAATTTCCAGTTTGGGCAGATCTGCTCTGTATACCCAAAATTCTCATTTTTCATGCTTTAAATCCAATTTATTCATGATTAATAAAATTAATCAAACACCAAATGAGTCCTACCACATATGAACAACTCTAGAACAATTCTAGGCTATCTAAGAGTGGATCAATAACTCTAGAATGGCAACAATATTATCCAACAACAATTTGAACAAAATTGGAATGAAATTACATTAATTCCATCAAATATCTACTTCACACATGCCTTATCTTCCTTCTCCAACAATCACAAACAAAAGCCCTAATTTTTTGACAAGTAAAGGAACCCTATAACTTTTCTAAGAAATCAAGAAACAAAAATCAAATTTCCAAGCTTCAGAGATTTGAAGATTACCTCTTAAACTTCAAAATTCCACAAGCCTTTTTCTTGATTTTCCTTGACTTGTATGCTTGAATCATCAAGCAAAAATTGAAAAACCATTTCCATGGAGGTTTCGGCAGTGAGGAGAAATGGACAAGAGAGAGAAAATTAAATCATCTCACTTTCTTGTTTGTGTTGACCGAATTTGGTCATTAAAAATGGGGTAATATTGTCCTTTTTATTTTAATCAAATTAAAAACCATTAACCTTTATAATATCCAATCAAAATTGGACAAATAAAAGTGTAATAAAAGACATGCCAAATGTTCCAATAATATGTCACCATTTGCCATACTAATTATGAAAAATGGATAAGATATTTTAATGTTTCAATTATTTAATTATTTAACAATTAAATAAATAAATAAATAAATAATGAAATAACAACCATATATGTATTTTTATTTACAATAAATAACAAATACATATATTTATGGCATGTGTCAAAATCTCATTTGACGAATAATTAATGTGTATCTAATCATATTATGTATCAAATACAAATACACAATAATTATTAGCCGACAAAATTCCCTAATGCATGTGTCATCGTTTAACCGATTAAACGATCCGGATTAACTCATTTAATCCGACGAAGTATTATGAATAATTCATATTAGTCATATCGAGTTGCCCAAGTGCTCAACGAGTACACTTCATATTGTGGGACTCTCTAAGTTTAGGTTTATCCGTCACAAAATCCAATTTCTTGTCCATAATCCACCCACTCATGGATTATGACGACCACAGATAATCTCACTAAACTATGCAAGTCGAGGTCATAGCATATGTATAATCCCTCCGTCACGGGCCATCCGTATTATACTTGGGATATAGATCAGAATGTCAAATCTGTTCGGTTTAATACAGTCGACTTTCAATTTACGATCTCTAAATAACACTCGGAACTGGTTTCCGACGTTATACCACGGCCATGGATTTACTAGATCGTAAACACGTGCTGGATGCATATACCCTGTACACAGGACTGACAGATCTTATCTTGATACGCACAGGATGTCATGAGCATCAGTCCACACCCAACGAACAGATGGAGGTATGATCATGACTACATCGATGACGTGACTGACATCAAAGTGTGGAGGATAGCTCATATATCCATAGTGGTATCTCAAGTCGAAGGACCATTATACTCGCTCAACTCGAGAAGGTTCCTATTGACGTTGGTGTACCATCTATTAGGAAACCTTCAGTGAGTCGTTCAGTGTCTTATCAAATAAACACCTACATGTCTATACGAGTCTCCCGAAACTCAAGGTTCACTGGGATAAACCATCGGACCAAGTCACGATATACGACATGTACTGGTCTCAGCGGATTTCACTAACCGACCCGTGTTAGTAAATCTTGACCAGGAACTTTATTTAAGGATATACAACTAATATTGCGCTTCCCAATGTCAATTAAAAACTGCATTGTAACTGCGCACTATGCTGTAAATCTTAGGGTCTTTGTCTAATATACATGTATTACTGAATCAGATCCAGTTTCGATCTAATCATAATCGGATATCTAATCGTGATTAGATCGAATGAGTGTATAAAAGACAAGGGTGCTACCAATAATTAAGTAATATTATGGAAAATACAATTGCTCGTATTTATGAATCGGACATAAATACGATCCGAATTGGCACTCCGAGCACCAACCCTAATAATTTCTCCCACTTGCTCTAGTGTCAATCCATGGTATCCTATACACATCTTAATATGTATCGCATACTCATGGCCCTCAAGAGCTTACCATCACTCAAGAGGTAGGCAACAACAAGTAAGCCTGCTTTAACAAATCGAGTTTGTCAAACAAACCTAACCGTTTTCCTAAACCAGCATCATTCATATTTTGTAGAATCCAAATTCCACGTCAATATGACTCAGATGCTATATCAGTATTATGCTACAGCTATTAAGTTGTCTTTGTATTTAGAAATCAAATCCAAATACTTTGAGACAACCGCAAGCACCACACTAATTTGAAAACTTCTAATCTATGAGGTCACTATGCAGCTTCATAAGTCAATACTTCAAAAGTTACAACTGATTCCACTGGTTCAGTAGAATCAACAGTGACACTCACACTGCATCTTTTCTAACTTTATATGACATAGACCATCTAATGTCATAATTAGAATCAAAACTAATCTGACCTTATGGTTGTAGACTAAATTCTCCATGAATAAGAAACTCATTCATAGTATCTCATAGATAATAAAGAACTTGTTCCAAGACTCATCATATGGTCTATAAGCATATCAAAATAACTTGTAACAATTACGATTAAATTGATACCTTTAATCGCACATAATATAATATTAATTATGCATCATCCTATGATGCATAAGATTGACTAGACATTCTAAACAATCTTTCTTTCGACAAAAGAATCATATTTTACGAAAGATGAATACTATATACATAAAAGACACGTTAACTGTCAAACAGTTATACTAATTGTCATATAGATAGTCCTACTGTGTCCTTTATTAGATCATATCTAATACGCGACTAATAGGAGTTTTTCACAAGTCTCTCAGTTTTATATCATATATAAAACTTTATATCAAATATAACAGAGACTAATCTCACTGCTAAT
Organism: Zanthoxylum bungeanum; assembly: GCA_019454045.1. NCBI lineage: Eukaryota > Viridiplantae > Streptophyta > Magnoliopsida > Sapindales > Rutaceae > Zanthoxylum > Zanthoxylum bungeanum. The sequence goes on from SKCR01034365.1 coordinate 28,872, forward strand.
ACGGAGAAAATAAGACTTAGGATATATAATACTAGAAAGAAATTTATACGCTCCCACTGACCCAACTGAAAAATACATATTCTCTATACTTCGATAAAACCAGAAAATCTGACTGATATCAAAATCAGAGAACATGGATTTCTGGAAAGCTTATCTGAGTCTACAATATGCTTCATAAGCTAATACATCAAACTATGATCTTAGCAGAATACAAACTCTAGGGCTATTCTAGAATGAATTTCTTCAAACAAATAAATCACGACGGATCTCTCATTCGAAAAAATCACTCAAGAACGTCATTTGGCATTCTTTAGCCTAAATACACAATTTAGTATCAACATTAACCAACAGATCCTTAATTGTCCAATTAGTGCGACAATAGACAAGCTTCCTCAGAATCTACAATAGACTACTGAGTATAACATTTCTGACTGTCTTACTATAAAGGTCAAACCTTTATCAAGTCCACTTCACTTTTGCTGCGCAAACAATTTGCACATTTTATGAACTATTCATAACGAAAGCCCAATCAAGTTCTAAACTTGATCGTAGTAAGCTATGAACAATCTTAATCTATGGTTCAATGCCTAGTTCTGGAATCGATATCAAATATCACTCACACTATAAGTCATAGGATAATTTTATTCAATAAGAAAACAACAGAATCATTTAGTATCAAATACTTTGTAAATGATTCCGACATCCTATTGGACTTATACAGAAGTTGTCTAAGGGTCTTTTCATCTTATTAATTATGTAGTTCCATCACAGTTTATCACTCTCTCATTTGACTTCACTAAGTCAAGTCATTTCTACAATCGTCAACATCCAATGTCAATCACCAAGTAATAAAACAATTTTATTGCTCGGGATTGTAGAAAATATATTCTATCAAACATAATACAATATTGTATTAAATAGAATAAATGATAAACCTTTCACTCGTACCTCTGAGGCACAAGTAAAGTCTCAAATCTTAAACTTTTCAAGATTCGAATTTTCTACATATACATATCATATGTAATTGTAGAAACAAATGGAACCTAAATTAAATAGATGAATTAGTGTAAATGGAGCATAACCCCAAGAGTATTGAAAACTAATTCGGTAACACTCAATATCAACGAATCAAATCATATAAGATTCGATGACTCCTACTAGCCAATTCCATCAAAATGGAATCGTGGAAGTTTAATATTGAGTAAGAATCACATTCATTAAATAACTTCAGAACTAATTGCCTTAAATTCATGCGTTTGATCAAATCAAACATCTTCAAACAATTCAAAGACGCGCAATGAATTTTAAAGATAAAGTTTTCAACACTACAAATAAAATATCTTTGAACTATTTAAAATATTCTATCCGAGTTTCATTAGTAACATATTGACAGTTCTTGAACAATTCAAGACGTTCAACATGTTCTCTATTAGAAACACGTAACTAAGCCATGACAATTCATTAACTGAGTTACGAAGCAAAGAAAACTATACAAGGCAATTTTCTAATTCATTAAACTACATACTTCCAAAGCATTAGTTTAATAAATCTGTGGTCCAATGACAATCATCGGTTAAATGAGATTTAATCACTTCCTGAATACAATATTCATTAAACGGATAAGGATATGTGTTGTGAACTCGTATCAGACCATCCTTTACCATAAGGAATAAGCATCTAATACTTTTATGATAAAATCTCATAATGCACAGTCCTAAGTTATTTATTTAACCGAATATTTTCTTAATGTTTATCTTTTCATTAATGACATTGCTAGTCATATTAAAATATGTAGCAACTATTTATACAGAACAAGTAACTATCCAATAGTCACAAGTTCTAATATCAAATATCAAAATAGTCATTAAACATTATTTTAATTAACTAGACGAGAGATCTTGTATCTAATACCTACAGTCATCGTATTGCGAGAATCGATATTCTCTATACACAACTATACACATATTCTTTCTTTAGCTTTATAATTTGCATTCAATTATTCACAACAATTGCAAATAATCGATTAGCAAACTATGTCAGACACGTGACTTCTAAAAGTCACTAAAACCAAGAATCGTCATTATAAGACAAACAAATACTAAAGGGGTTTACCTAATGCCAGTCAAGAATCTCGAGACATAAACTGATTCGAGTCAATTCTTACTGCATAAGAAATAATTCTAACTAGAATATTATATCCTAAACCAGATATCTATTTAGATTACCTAATCGTGACTTAGTAATTAAGTCACAAACCATCTTGATTTACAAGGAAATTGGAACAACAGTTTCTGAAGTCTACTGTCTTTCTAGAACCTATTCTACAACTACGCAACCATAAGTAAAGTCAGAAAACCTATATATTCAAGTAATATATTATGCAGTGGATTAGAAGTATAATTCAATAAGCAGTATAGAATAAAAGGAAAACGAAAGCAGTAAATTCCATAAAATTACGCACTACTTAAGTTATGGATTTTTAAACTCAACAGTGTCTCCCACTACTTTACGTAATACCGTAATCCCCAATGGACAACGGGAATTTAATAATTAAATCGAATTCTATAGTGAGAGTATGATCCCATGAATATATTTCGACTCACAGCTTTGGCACGATCTCGCCTATGTATATTCATTAGGTAGACAAATCTCTGTCAATCACTCACCAGTGACTCCTGGTTTTGGTCCTGACCGTTTCTCACTGTGACAGCTTTGGCCTGTTCACAGGGAGGCGTATCAAGGCTACACTTGTCAATGACATACTCAAGCTACCGGTGTAGTCCTGACAGCTTTGGCACGTTCATGATTTCCACTTTTACTTGAATTTGTCCTGTATCAATATACAACCGGTATGGATAATAATCCTATAACTACACCCTCACAGCTTTGGCACGATCTCAAATGCACTTATAGAAAAATACCCATAAACCGTACTGACAAGACGGACCAAGAAACATGTATCCAATACACGTTACTTTATTGCCATATTTCAAAGCGGGGATTTTCCTATGGAAGTTTGAATCTACATCAAATGCATAATTTTAATCTAAATCATTTTCTAAACAATTCAATTCTACCTATAGAAAACATAACTAAATTTAATGATTAAATTTCCGTTACATATTCGTTAGCGTAGAACCGAACAGTTAAGAAACATATCTATATTCTAAGCATGTGCGAACATTAAAATTGGATTATATATCAAATATCAAGCATGAATAATGTAAAGGATGAAGCATCAGACCTGCTCTGATACCAATTTTTGTTGGGGTTTTGGGCGATGGGGCACAGCCGAAGCGCGGGTCGGGCGAAATCATATTTTAAAACTTTTTCAAAATACCAAATAAATTATTCAATATCTAATATGAATAATTTATTCATATTTCAACTGAACCTATTTATTCAATATCAAATATTGACATAAACATAGTTGAAACTTCGCGAAACTTTTACGAAAATCGATTTTCCGTAAAATGGCCTAAAACACGTTTTTGACCGAACCGGCTACTCGAAACTTATGGAAACTGCCCAGGTCAGTGCCAATAGTGTCGGGGCAGTTCATGGGCTGCCTGAACAGTGACGGACTCACTATTTGGATAGCTGTCACCCGGTTGGCTAAAAAACCACCCGGTAACGCCGTTTTTGGCCGTTTTCGCTTATTTCAAGTCGGAAACACTTTTCGGAAATTGTGCCAACTCCCAAAACACATCCATTACATTTATATGACAAAAAAATCATCACATAGTTTCTAGTTTGGGTAGATCTGATCTGCATACCAAAAATTCTCATTTTTCATGTTTTAAATCCAATTTATTCAAGATTAATCAAATTAATCAAACACCAAATGAGTCCCACACAAATGAACAACTCTAAAATAATTCTAGGCTATCTAAGAGTGGATCAATAACTATAGAATGGCAACAATATTATCCAACAACAATTTGAACAAAATTGGAATGAAATTACATTAATTCTATCAAATATCTACTTCACACATGCCTTATCTTCCTTCTCCAACAATCACAAACAAAAGCCCCAATTTTTTGACAAGTAAAGGAACCCTAGAAATTTTCTAAGAAATCATAAACAAAAGCCCCAATTCTTTGACAACTCGAGAAAGTTCCTATTGACGTTGGTGTACCATCTATTAGAAAACCTTCAGTGAGTCGTTCAATGTCTTATCAAATAAACACCTACATGTCTATACGAGTCTCCCGAGACTCATGGTTCACTGGAATAAACCATCGGACCAAGTCATGATATACGACATGTACTGGTCTCAATGAATTTTATTAATCGACCCGTGTTAGCAAATCTTGACCAGGAACTTTATTTAAGGATATACAACTAATAGTGCGCTTCCCAATGTCAATTACAAACTACGTTGTAACTGCGCACTATACTGTAAATCCTAGGGTCTTTGTCTAATATACACGTATCACTGAATCAGATTCAGTTTCGATCTAATCATAATCAGATATCTAGAATTTATTAAATTAGACCTGCGTGTCCAGCCTATTACCTCTTGACTCTTTGTATTTCTCTTCTCACCTGTTCTCGTCAATGTAAATGAGGTTTCTTTAGAAGTGTTATGTAATTGGGTAGAGGTAAGAATAGTACTAGCGAGAGAGAGGAAATGGAGAGATTTGTTCTAGGAACAAAATGTTTTAAATATCCATCTGCATATCATTATTAATTTAGTTATCGCGTCTTATTATGCTTTTAGAATGCATATTTAAGGGAGTATGATGAGACCTAATCAAAGATAATTAATTGATTTCCAATTATGCGAAAAACCCTCAACAAATATTAAGCATGTTCCTTCCATTGAGTGATTCTCTCTCAAGATCCAAGATTGGCACTGTTTTGTTGGCCAAAGTCAAGACATTTGTCCATCGCGGATGTGTTTGAATCATGAAGGCTTTGTTCCATATCGCATGTCTTGTCCAAGTTGTGATTTGTTGGCCAAAGTCAAGATCATTTCTTGTCCATCGACATCGATTATGAAGCTTTCCAAATGTTGGGTTTCTAGGTTAGTCCCAAGATCATTCAAGCATAGAAATCATGTGTGAATACAACAAAAAAGTATGGCGGAATCAAACTTACATTGATCGGCTTTTACGATGCGAGGAACAACAAAAATCTTCAAGCTTTTCCTCCATGAAGCTCACAGTTTTTTGCCTCCATTTTGTGCTCCATTTTTGTTCTTCAAACTCCAAGCTTGGTGTGCATTCCATGCCCATGGGTCGGTTTACCTATCACATTCGTAAGAATCCTAATGTGTGCTAGCACTCGGAAAAATTTGCCACAAATTCTTCCATGGCTTCTCCTTGCTCACGGCATTGAAGAAAAAAAAAAGAGAGAAGAAATGGCCCAAGGCCGAATGGTGGAAGAAGGGAGAGAGAGAGAGTGATATGTTGTATTTGGTTTCAAAAACCTAATAAAATCATATACCAAAAATTAGTCAAAGCTTTTCAAAAAGACTTAGATAATTTTGGAGGTAAAATTGCAATAAATGCATTCCAACAACTCACATCACTCATGAATAGTGACAGGTTGTCAATCACTCAAAGTGACAAGACATCCATCACATGAATGACAAGTGATGTGACGCGTGATGTGACTTGTGGCCGCACTTGATTCGAAATGCGAGTGGGCTCGCAAACACTCCCGGGCTCGGGTTCGCTAATTCCGAATTAACGAATTTTCCGTTGCGACATAATTAAATCAAATTTAATTAAATATTTATGCCTAGCAAAATTACTATTCACGTCGCTAACCAAATAATTCTAAATTAACTCGTTCGCCCGAATTAAAATCTAATTTTAATTCCGCGTCGAAATCTAATTTCGTATAATATATCGAATATATTATTTTATCGATTAATTCCAAATTAATCGTTCTCTCTCTTTAAATAATATTTTATCCCAGATAAAATATCTCCGTAATTAATCCTAGATTAATTTTCTCGCTCTTATAATTAATCCCAGGTTAATAAAGTGCGAGTCATACGTCATCGGTGAATCTTCGGAAGCGACCCATGAGATCCCCGGATATGTTGGCAGTAAATCCGGTCGTCGGACTATCCGAACACGTATGTACCTAGTACTACGCTTTTACCGATTTACAAGACATGGTTGGCTTCTAGCAAAGCACCGTGCCTACCCAATTCTCCAGAAATATTCTTAAAGGAATATGTAATCTTTATCAGGCGTAGTATACGTAGTACTGCGTATTACGATCCAGTATCGGATGTCACATGCTAGGCTTGGGGTTGGAATTACGCCTGCCCCGTACGAAGCACATATCGGATCTCTGGTAACTAGTCTCTATAATCGGATAAACATGACATAGTCATAATATCCTGATAGCTGCAGCATAAAAGAGCACCAGTTCTGTATCCTACGTGATCATCATCTCCACTATGACTGGAGTGATACTTCTGTCTTGACATCACACCAATACACTACGATTCTCAATATACCCAGAAGAGGCGTACACAGAACCTGTTAAAGCCTTGGACGATCAAAACCAAAATATATTGATTGTCGCAAGTATTAGCGGTGCAAGTCTCAGGTTAAGACCAAATACACCAACCCTGATTCGGACTTCCATAGACACATAGTCATACTACCAATGGAATTCCGAGGGGTCTATCCAGAGAGAAGCTGTTTCCGTACCATCGGTAAACACACCCTCCTATTACACTTGCATGATTATCCAATACCCAAATATATGAGAACTATGTCGTTATGCTCCCACAACGCGCACAAGTGTAATACTAGTCTATTCCGCATTATCGATGTCCAATCTCGATAATACTACGACTAGGGATATTTAATGATTAAACCTTCGTGGATTGATACTGTCTCATATCATCTCAATCCGGAACTAATCATAAGGACCTTTTATCATTTATATATCTTGGTAATTTAATTACAAATGATAAAAGAGCAATTTCCTTTGTCACATAGTTAATTTGTACAACAATACCATGATTTGTACAAATAGTGATGCTATGGGTCATAATTGTCCAACACCAAAGTCAATGGGTCCCGCTTAACTGAAATCATTAAGCTTGTTGTGCCAAAGCCAAGGCTCAGTTGATTCAGAGGAAAAAGGTTAGGGAATATATCAGATATATTGGAATATATTAGATATATGTTTCGGATTTGGGTGTCCACCTACTAGATCTAGGAATTGGATGAGATCCAATTGATCTTAGAGATCTACCTAGTTAAATATCATACAGCTTGTTGGCCAAAGTCAAGGTTGTGTGTTATTTAACGGGATCCTAGCCCACTAGGAAACAAGGTTTCCCGAGTACTCAACAGAGGGTTAGAGGCTCGCCGAAAAATAGTGGGAGGCAAGTATTAAATTTGCAATTTCGTTTAGATACTTGCCAATACGCGCTCATTTCAATTTTTCGTCATTACATTAATATATTAGTTGGACTAATATTTAATTGTTGTTTTAACTTAAACAGTTAGACTGTATTCAAACTACTTCAAGTTATAGTTGATTATATAAGTGGATTATAGTAATCAATATATTTGAATTTAACCAATCAAATTATAGTTAATTATATAGTTTGACTATAGTAATCATTATATTTAATTGTACCTGAAATCGTTGATTGGATAGTTAGACTATTGGAATCAATGTAACTGAAAGATTAGCGTTTAGAACATAATCGTGGGTGAAAATGTCTTTAAACGGCTCCAATTTTCAGATTGGGAATAAAACCTCAGGATAGTCCTGGGAACTGAGAAGTTATTATATTTGATAGAGAAACATCTCAGGCCTGAGCCCGGAGTTGAGCAAATAGTGGAGCATGAGTTTTAGAAGACTAATGGTGATGATAACTTTAGTGCTCAATCCTTTATGCTTGATGCAATGACACTTTAATTTCGTCGTCAAAACTAAGGATTAGATCCTTATACCATGATGTTGAAATTAAAGATCTTCATAGATTTATTCTTTGATCTTAGAAGTACAAATTGCAAAAGAAGTTCTTACGCTCACGTATGTCAGAGGGTACATCTATCGAGCACTAGGTGTCGCAGATGATTGTTGACATCGATCAGCTAGTAGCTGGGCATTACCTACGTGGCCGAGACTCCCAAAGATTTGATCTTATAGTCTCTACCCGATAGCTGGGGCAGGTTCATTATGAACCAAGAGAAAATTCTTGGAGAGTTGATGGTTATGCTCAAGGAAGCAGAGCCAGAGCTTCTAAAAGGGGGTAAAGGAAAAATCATCATAGTCTTCTGGGAAGACAAAGGACATATCCCAAGATGTCTGCCTAAATTGTGGCAAACGGGGTCACTGGATGCGTGACTGTCGTATGGACAAGGTAGACATGAAGGAAGTGAAGAGGGGCAAGGCTCCGGCTTCAAGTATGTTTGTCATAAACATGTTCACTATTAGTTTCAAAATTGGATTTTGATACTAGATGTGGTACATAGATATGTACTGATGTGCGGAATCTGCTGATAAGCAAGAGACTGACTTCAGTTGAGATCAACCTGTGAGTCAGAAATGGGATGAGAGTTGCTGTTTTAACCGTAGAAACCTAAGTTTAGGAACTACCCTTTGGGTATGTACTTAAATTAGGAAACTGTTATAATCTACCTAGTTTGACTAGAAACATTATCTCTATATCTAAGTTTAACCCGTTGCAATTATACCTTTATATTCTAGAACACTAAGTGTTTTATTTTATAAAGATGATATTGAGATAAACACATTAGATGTGAATAACAGTATTTATATTTTGAATATAAATGAATCTCAAACGTATAACATGACAAACAAATAGCTCAAACTGAATTAATCAGATGAGACTTATTTGTGGCATTGTTGTCTATAACACATTAACAAGACTCGTATATCCACACTTTCGAAGAGTGGATACTAGGACGGATTTGATTCTATTCAAATGATGTCTACGAATCTAATATAATAGGCAAAGTGCCTAAAACACCTTTTTACTTGGTAAAAGTGCAAGTGCCACCGATCTGTTAGCCCTCGTTCATAGTGACGTAAGTGGGCCCATATCTAGCTAGGCTAGAGGTGGATATGAATACTTCGTAACCTTTACGGATGTGGTATTGCGTTATGGTTATGTGTTTCTTATGAAACATAAATCGGAAACTTTTGATAAATTCAAAGAGATTTGACACGAAGTAGACAGACAGATCGGTTAAAGTATTAAACTGTCACGGTTAGACCATGGTGGAAAATACTTAAGCAATAAGTTTCTCAATTACTTGAAAGAGTATAGTATTCTTTCAATGTGGACTCTTCACGGAACACCTCAATTTGACGGTGTGTCCGAACTTAGAAACCGAACCTTGTTGGACATAGTAAGGTTAATCATGAGTCGCTCTGAGCTACCATTTTCCTTCTAGGGATACGCATTAAATAGTACAATACTTATTTTGAATAAGGTTCCATGAAAATCTGTTAGACAGATTTCATATTAGATATGAACAGGAAAGAAACCGGGTTTCTCATTCCTGAAGATTTGGGAATGCTAGGCATATGTTTGGATGATACCAAACTAGAATCCAAATCGGATAAGTGCCTAATTTGTAGGTTATCCTAGGGTAACCAAAGTATAGTACTTATACAACTCACAAGAGAACAATTTAATTGTTGGTCTCCATGCGGTTTTCCTAAGAGGAATACCAATATGCAATGGCAAGTGGGAAGAAAGTAAAACTCGATGAAAATCGGAGTAATACTGTTCCAGGCACCAATTCCTTAATGGAACACAAACAGTTCATCAGGGATGAAATTGTACCACAATCTTCAAATACACAAGAACCGCGCAAGTCGGAGAGAGTCAGAAAACAACTGGGGAGGTATGGGTTTCTGATCTCACCTCGTAAAGATGTCAATCTTATTGAGGAACACGAACCGACTACGTATGAGGAAATGATACAAGGAATCGACTCCATATTATGGCAAAGTGCCATGATGTCCCGAAATGGATTCCATGTATATCAACCAAGTTTGGACACTGGTTGATGTACCGGAAGACATTGTGCCTATTGGTACTGTATAAGTCTTCAAGGAAGACATACATGGATGGCAACATACCAACGTACTAAGCTAGGCTTGTAGCGAAAATGTATCGTTATCAACATTATGTCGATTACGACGAAACCTTTTACTCGTTGCCATGGTTAAATCCATTTGGATAATGTTTACTAATGCTGCATGTTTCATTTATGAAATGTGGCAGCTGAACGTCAAAATCGGTTTCCTTAAACGAAAACCTTTTGGAGGATATTAAAAATATCCTGACGGTTTTGTCGCACCAAAACGAGAAAACAAGGTTTGCAAGTTATTCGATCCATTTATGGATTGAAGCAAGCATTGCATTCTTGGAACTATCGTTTTGATGTAATCATAATGGCATATGATTTAATTCAAAACAAAGATGATTCTTATGTATATAAGAAGGTTAGTGGGAGCGCACTGACAATGAATGTCCTAAATAATGATGATATATCATTTCTTGGAAATGATATTTCCATAATACAATCGGTGAAAGCTTGGCTTTCATGAAAAATTCTCTGAAGACTACTTAGGGAGAGAAAACCTTTACTCTAGGAATAAGGATCTACTAGGATAGATCTAAAAGTTGTTGGCACTCTCTGAGAACTCGTACATTGAAAAATATGTACGCTACCTGGTGTCTCATATGCTTTGAGCATATGGAGTCACAATCAGGCCAATCCAAGTGATAGTCACTAGATTGATGTTAAGAACATCCTTAAGTATCTTAGATGAACTAAGGATGCTTTCTTATACTATGGAGAATGAGAACTTGAAGTGACTGGGTTCACCGTTGCAAGTTTCTAAACCGAAAAAAACGACTATAAGTCGTAATAAGGGTACTATATAGTTTGAATAACGGATCAGTGAGCTGGAAATCTTCCAAGCAAGATACTGTTGTTGAATAAACAACAAAAGCGGAATATTGTTGCAGCTGAAGTAGCAATAGAAGCGATTTGGATCTATAATAATCCTAATTAGATTAGGTATAGTTCTGTTAGTGGCTGAGCTAGGTTACATCACAGGCTAAAGAATTAATGGTCTCATCAACGATCCAAGTATATACTTCAACTATTTCATCTGATTCGTCGGATCATACATCGTGGTGATATGATGATCGAATAAATTGCATCAGATGATAACCTTACAAATCAGCTGACGAAAGCTGTTTCTCAGCAGAAATTTGAGCGACCCGTACATAGTTCAGGTGTAAGACACTTGAGTGATTGGCTATAGGCCAAGTGGGAGATTGTTGGACAATTATGACCCATAGTATTACTATTTGTACAGAACATGATGTTGTTGTACAAATTAACTATGTGACAAATGAAATTGCTCTTTTATCATTTGTAATTGGATTTCCAAGATATATAAATGATAAAAGTCCATATGATTTGTTCCAGATTAATAAGATATGAGACAATATTAATCCACTAAGGTTTAATCATTAAAATATCCCTAGTCGTAGTATTATCGAGACTGGACATCGATAATGCAGAATAGACTAGTATTGCACTTGTGCGTTTTGTGGGAGCATAACGACATAGTTCTCATATATTTAAGTATTGGATACTTATGCAAGTGTAATAGGAGGTTGTGTTTACCGATGGTACGGAAAGAGCTTCGCTCTGGATAGACCCATCTGAATCACATTGGTAGTATGAATATGTGTCTATGGGAATCCGAATCAGGGTAGGTGTATTTGGTCTTAACCTGAGACTTGCATCGTTAATACTTGCGACAATCAATATACTTTGGTTTTGGTCGTCCAGGGCTTTAACAGGTTCTGTGTACGCCGTTTCCGGGTATACTGAGAATCGTAGTGTATTGGGTGTGATGTCAAGATGGAAGTATCACTCCAGTAATATGGAGATGATGATCACGTAGGATACGAAAGTAGTACTCTTATGTACTGCAGTCATCGGGATAATATGATTAGGTCATGCTTATCCGATTATAGAGACTAGTTATCAGAGATCTGATATATGCTTCGTACGAGGCAGACACAATTCCAGCCCCAAGCCTTGCATGTGACATCTGATATTGGATCGTTATACACAATACTACGTATACTACGCCTGATACATATTATATATTCCATTAAGAATATTTCTGGAGAATTTGGTAGGCACGGTGCTTTGCTAGAAGCCAACCATCTCTTGTAAATCGGTAAGAACGTGGTACTAGGTACGCATGTATTCGGATACTCCGATGACCGGATTTACTGCCAACATATCCAGGGATCTCATGGGTCGCTTCCCGAAGATTCACCGATGACGTATGACTCGTACATAATTAATCTGGGATTAATTATAAGAGAGAGAGAATTAATCTAGGATTAATTACGGAGAGATTTTATCTGGGATAAAATTCTATTTAAAGAGAGAGAATGATTAATTTGGAATTAATCGATAAAATAATAAATTTGATATATTATACGAAATTAGATTTCGACGCGGAATTAAAATTAGATTTTAATTCGGGCGAACGAATTAATTAGAATTAATTCGTTAGCGATGTGAATAGTAATTTTGCTATGCATAATTATTTAATTAAATTTGATTTAATGACGTCGCAACGGAAAATTCATTAATTCAGAATTATCGAACCCGAGCCCGGGATGTGTTGCGGGCCCACTCGGATTTTGAATCAAGTGGGGCCCGTAAGTCAAATCACAAGTCACATCACTAGTCAACTTTGTCACTTTAAGTTAATGGAAGTTGTTGGTAGGTGATTGTCTGTAAAACACATAAGTGTGATGGATTGAATGACATTTTACCATTTTATTATTTTTGGTATATGACTTTCAATTTGGTAATTAGATTACACAACACACTCATCTCTCTTATCTCCCATCTCTCACGCCCAAATTCTTTCTCTCTTCTCTTGGCTTGGCCGAGAGTCACACAAGGGTAAATGGGACATTTTTGTTGCAAAGTTTTCCATTGCTAGCACATAAAGAGATCATTCAAATGTGATAGGGAAACTACTCCCATGAGTTTGGAACTCATTCAACAAGCTTGGAAGGTCAACATAAAACAAAACAAGGGCTTGGCCGAAACTCAAGGAGCAGAATTTTTGTTGTCTACGCATCCAAAATCCGATCAAAGTGAGTATTTTCCGCATTCTTACTTTGTTGTATTCACATATTTCATTGCTTAATTGATATTGGTTTGACATAGAAAACCCAAAAGCTTCATGTCTTGCCCTTACATTCATTGGACCACAAATATCTGAATGGATTATTTGTAATAGATATTTCGCTCTAGTTCATTTTCCAAATGGGTTTCTCGTAGTTTTTTCAGCCAAATAATATTTAGACAAATACATCTTCTATATGTTTCCCAGAAAACCTTCTTTGACTAATTTGTTCATTTGTTGCTGGCCAATATGACCAAGTCTAGTATGCCACACATTCACATCACTATCATTATAGACAGACGATGTAACAAAGGAAAAAATAGAATTACGATTAAAGCATTTAATATTTAATACAATGAAACCATCCAGAAAATACGCAAAACCATAGAAAATTGTAATTAAGACAAATCAATACCAAATTTATGAAAGTTTAACTTAAAACCCGAATTAACTAAAACCAAAATAGAAACTAAATTATGAAGCAAACAATACAATTTTCCACCATTCACAACTAACTTGCATGTACCCGCTTCTTTGACTTCAACTTGCGAGTCATTGTCGACGTATATCCATTTCACCCCATGTGAAATTCATCAAAATTCCACGAAGGCAACTCTATCATTCACTACATGGTTGTGGCTCCTGAATCTGTAGTCCACAAAGGATTAGATTCAGTTAGAAAAATCGAACTTCAAATACATATTTCATTTAAATATGTATTAAAGGTATTTACCTTTTTAGGCTAAGTGCAGTCACGAGCAAATGTCCATTCTTGCCATAGTTAAAATATTTAACATTTGCCATGTTTTTCTTTGTTAGGATTTTTTCCTTTCCCATGTTGGTTAAACTTATGTTTCATTCATGACTTTGAAGAATATTTTTCTTTTCTGAACTGGGACCCACCCCATGAAATTTTTATTTCTTAAAACTCCCAAGTTTGTTGGTTTCTATAATATACATATTAGTATTTGACTTAGCGGCTGTAAGGTAGTCTCTCTCTAATTCTATGTGGCGTTTAGCATCATCAAAAGTTATGATGCTCTCACTGTGGGTCAGATATATTTTCATATCCTCCCAATTATTTGGAAGAGAATGAATAACCGCTTGGACTTTTTATTCATATGTAAGAACATTACTAGTGTATGCCAGTTCAATAATCATGTTTGACATTTGTCTCAAGTGCTTTGACATAGTAAACTCGGGGTGTTTCTTGTAGGGGTGACAAAACGAATTGACGAATCGAATTTATATCAAATCCTAAACGAATCGAATCAAAATGTGAAGGATTTGTATTCAATTCATTTATTAAACGAATCCCTTTATTGGGATTCGTATTCATTCGTTTATTACACGAATCGAATATGAATATTCGTTTAGTCATGATATTATTTAATAACATAAATAATCATAATTTATTTACATTAATTCTTCATAAATATATACATATGAAATACGTAATTAATATATTTACTAAAAATAACTCACCAAACATCGATAATATTATTTTTTTCTAGAGTAATTAGTCATAATTTCTCGAATCTTAATTAAAAATAATAATAACTAGTAAAATAAAATAATAAACGAATCTTAAACGAAAAAGAATCAATAAGCTTAAATTTATATTCAAATGAATCAAATTGAATTGACCAATTTATTAATCGAATCCATTTTTTTAAACTCATATTCCTTTTAAAGCGAATCGAATTGAACGAATAAAGAATTCTAACACAAATTGGCACCCCTCGTTTTTTGTATGAGTCAAACTTATCGTGAGTGACCTAAGTTTAGTTATTGAAGTACTTCCAAACTTCTTAGCTAGTATGACCCACATGTCCTTAGCCATGTCATACTTCCTGAACTCTTTTATGGTGTCATTGTCCATGTTGTTTAGCAACATAATGCAAGCAATGAAGTTCTTTTTCTTCCAGGCCTCATATGCCTCACGGACTCACGGTTTCACTTTTGTTAGGCTGTGCTACTCTCTTAAGGTTCATCCATACTCATTGTCAGGGTTTCAAGAACCTATTTCTCTTCTAGAACATACTAGATTTTCATGCTCCAAATTTCAAAATTATCGCCATTCTATTTCTCACCCTTGTTAAGTTTGATAATAATATTATTTGATCCGGAAACCATTTCAAAACACAAAATTTTCTACAGACATTCATGCACTGTTATTAATACTTTGGCTTTACATGTAATTGTTTTGTCATGAAACAAATTATGTTCAATAAAATCTTACATTGGGGTTAGAATCAAAATGCCATTATGTGTCCAATCATCATTGAAAGACCCAATGTGAAAATATTATCAACATAATCAATTATGCAAAATCATTTTCTAAAAATTACATAAAATTTTTAGAATCAATTATCATTTGAAAATTAATGCATAATTCATATCGCAATTTAATTATTGAAATTAAACTGAACATCCTTTCATAATGAAATGAAAATAATATTTACATGTAGTGAAATAATAAATAATTACACATAGCAGTAATAATGGTGTTTTAAAAAGCAAAAAATGTAATATCTAACTCTAATAATGTTTTCGAAATTAGAGTCCCAACTCATAAATATCTTAGGATACGAATCCTTAAACTCTTGGGGTAACTCATAATTGATTTTGGACCACCATGGAAATTCGATAGTAAATCTAGGATCATGACGATGATTTTGAGACATCGAAAGGAAAAAAAAATCATATTTTCACTTTATCTGAGATACTCAATTGACAACCTCACAATGTCTTTATTATACCGAATACGTAGTTTTTCTGTCCACTTTACTGATTTTCAAATATCAGTAAGTCGTATTTCCTATATCTATAAAAGAGTGTTTCATAGTATTCTGAGTCTATCAGGTTGTCCTGACCAATTATCTTCCCAAATCAATTGTTATAACATGTTATTGAATTTCATGATATGTGAAATCATATCATCGCTTTCACTCATCCGATATTTATCCATTTCTAACAACATGTCTGTTATTTTTTTGTTGTGTGCAGATGTCGTAACCCTTCTTGCAATTCTTAGAACTATTGCCATGATTTTTCTATAACAAATATAAGGAAAAATCGGTATAATGAAAATACAAAGTTACATTGGTAAAAATAAATATCACAAAAATATTCAGTAAAGTACATAAACACAAAGTTTATGTGATAAAATAAATTTATCATAGTCGATTACAATAGTGAGAACATTATGCAAAAATGATTAGACACTCAATTATGACGAATCAAAATTACTAGAGAAAACTGATGCCAACATGACCAACACGTACCGCCACATAAGACTCACGTGCCTCCACGAACTGTCATGTGCCCATGTGCTCTCTCGCTGCCACACGCTTGTTGGGATATATGTCCAAGAGCATAATGTAATATGTAAACATGATTTTATTTTAAGTAATAAACGATACAGTTATTCATTTATTAAAATGATGATTTTGTCCTTGGATATTAAATATACTTTCAGATTTATTGTATAAGTATTATACTCAAGAGGATTTAAATCTGAAATTAGTAATCTTAAATAGTCTGTAGAGAGCTAACAAAGACATGCACTTTGTTTGTGATTTATCTACAGTTGCGGTCCATTTCATATTGTATGACGACTTTGATATGAGATTCGTTCATGTGGTGACATAAGAATGGAGACACCTTATATGATGCGATTATATAGGACTGAACCAAGACAAAAATGAATTTCTTTTAATATCCATTAAACAAAGAAATTCATATCAGTCTAATATATGATCATATGTAGGTTGATTTGAATCCTGAGTGTACTACGAAATCCTGCATGGCATTCTATGTCCTTTGACTTACAAGGGTGAGGTTGGTGAAGCAATCCCAACCAATAGCTACGTATTTTGGGGACATGGTTTGGTGTGTAGCTGGTGACGTTTTACATATATATGAAATTCACTCCTTATTGCGAGAAGTATATGAATATCTTCCTTAATGGTTGATTCGATACTTGAACGGTTAGAGCGCTCAAGTCTTTCTATTACGAATAGAAAGATTAATATTCATAATAGTTATGAATAAATCATTCATCATAGAATCAATGATACTTATGGCACAAAATAATTAGAGGGGTATAACAGACATTATGACTTGACTCTAATTATGAGATACTCATGGAGGGTCAATCTGTATGCAGTGATTATATCGATGGACACCGAAGACTTTCGGCATAAAATATATATGCCATTACGAGCGTGCAACTTTAGATTTTTAGTGGAATAACCTAAAATTAATAATTTAGAATATTTAATTAAAGAGTTTTAATTAATATTTTGAGACTATTGGAGCTCGGAACTGTAGGTCCATTTGGTCCCCGTGTTAGCTCGTTACACTATAGAAATCCATGGAATAATTAGATAGTCCAATTATGAACTCACTTGAAAAATATTAAATAATTGGAAATTATTTATTGATATAATTATTAATTTGATTAATAATTATATAATGTCACACTTTAAAATTATATATTAATGTGTTTAATATATAGTTTTTATATTAATTATTATTAGATAATCATCTAATATAAGACTTGATTTTAAAATTAAATTTGGTTTAATTCAAAATCAAATATGCAATTTATATCATGATATAAAATATATTTTAAATTTAGTTTCAAATTAAATTATATTTGATATTATATTTAATTTTTGAAATTAATAATTTTATTATGCCAAAAATACCATTAGCCAATATTTATATGTGTGAATAGGGTTAGGGTTAATTTTATAATAGTAAATTTAATTAACATAAACCCTAAATATAAATATGAAGTTTTTCTCATCTCATATAAACCCTGTCCACTCTCTCATCTTTTCAATAAGATTGAAAAAGAGAGAAAATAATAGTGGAAAATTTTCTCAATAAATTTTTCATGCAAGTGAGTTAACCCCGATCGAGCCCACACATACACATGGTCACGACAAGAATTTCTGGTGGTGAGTCATAATACGGAAGATCGAGTGGTGGATCCGAACACATACACATGGTCAAGGCAACCATGAACGAACTGATCACAGCTCATGTATGCAAGATGCGCCAATCATGAGTGAAATGCTCGTGATCAAAGCCAAAATGCAACAGCTCACGCATATGAGCAAAGTAAAATATGTTAGGCTTAAGGAAGCCAAATGGTCACATGCGATCTTGATTCTTGAAGTTGCGCACGTTACAAATCCTGAAGCATGTTTCATAGTGCGCGAGTGGCGCTCATTATAATTCTTGGACCATGTTTAAAAAATGTGCAAATGGGTTTAAAAGCTGGAGCGTGACTAGTTTGGCTGGTGCGTGACTGGTTCATGAACTGGTCCAAGGCAGATGCATGTTGGAAAATGAACAGTCACGACACTTCACAACCAATGGCTGTTCGGATCTGAATTTTTAGCAGAAAAATTTTCAAGGTCGATCCCGAATGTCTAAGCCGCTTCCGCTACGCGTGGGAAAACGTTTCCTACAACGCTCTCATGTGCCGACCACGTGCGTCAGGTGCTCCACTTGCGCGTGCATGTTACATAGAACATACAACATGTCGTTTGTTAACTTTGTGACTGTATGACATGTCAGTTGGATTTAAAGAGAATAGACATGTCGGTTTCTAACTTGGTAAGACGACATGTCGTTTGTGGCTTCACTTATCGTACAACATGTCGTATGTTAGTTTTTTCACTGAAGATAGAGGACATGTCATCCTACTAAGTGTTTACAGTAAGATTTTTGCCACGGAAATAGATGACATGTCGTCTACTTTTTTAAAGTGCGGATGACATGTCATTTTTGTCTTATGAGAGTAATTTTTTAGGTAAAAATAGATTCGACTTATAGGGTCCATATCTTTCACAATTTTAATCCAAATTAACCAATGATATACCGAATTAAAGATCACATGTCCTAGTTTTCAAAACAATTTAGAACATATCTATTCATTTTTTTGCAGAGAGATATTAAGGCTCAAATTTGGAAGAAAATCATTTTTGAAAAAATGAAAACAGAATGCAATTTTTTAATTTTGCATGCATGATCATGCATTTTTGTGCAATCTAATTATAATATATATATTAAGGCTCTGATACCAATGTTTGGAGTAATATCCCAAAATAACATGGAACTAATCTATGATTTATCTACTTAGGATCTAAACAAAACATGTATTACTAGTTTAAGATTTATTTACAAACACATTAAAATAAATTTAAATTTGACAACACAATTGCATACCTTAATATAATAGAGATCCACTTGAACAAATTTAATTGATTGATTTTCTATATGAGCTAATGCTCATATTTATAAGAGATGGAAAGAACACATGCATTAATTCATACTTAATGTATTTTGAAGTTTATTATTTTCCTCCATAAATGTGGCCATAATGAAGGGATAATCACCATTAGTATTGATCACCCTTATTCAATAACCATTATTAATGTTAATCACCCTTATTCAACAACCATTAATATTGATCAACATTTTCTAACATTTGGTGTTCTATCACCATTAATGTTAATAACATTGTTTAACAATAACACTCCAAATTGGAGTGTTTCCTTGTTTTTGATGTTGTTTTTTTTTTTTTTATTAACGTTACCTTACCTTACCTTCCAACCAAACATAATAATATTATTAAATCATTTTTTTATCATACTATCACCCCAAACATAAAAAAGGAAAATTACTTTAATTTACCTCATATTACTTTTCCATACTTTACCCTGTCATATTTTAATAAATCTCATTACACCCAATCCAAACAAAGGGAAGTGTCTGTTTGGATCTGCTGCTAAGTCAGCGTTTAGTCGAAGAAAGAGAAGAGCAATAGATTTTATGTCTATTTTGATTAATAACTTATTGTCCTTTTTTGGTATAACTGTTGTATGAATGATATGATAACATTAGTTAGCTATGTGAAGTTATATTAAATATAATTATAATTTATTTAATTATTTCTTAAATATTTTAATAGGAATAGTGTTACAGTATTGAATTGTGATATGAGTGGGGTAATACCATTCTCATATAATAGATTTTTTTTCTTTCCATTTTTTGGGACCATAAATAGTCATACTTATAGCAAGGGATTTAGTGAGAAATAACCACTTTTCCTTTCTGAAATCATCTTATATATCTAGATTTAATCACTAATATTGGTTTAGGTGATCACTTGTTTCTCACACTCCGCACGTGATCTTCTATAATTTTTTATGCTTATTATTTCTTTAAAAAAAAAAGTATGAATTGCAGAAAATGTTGGGCCTCTAATATTGAAAAACTAATTGGAAAGATTAATTAGGATTTTGTTGATGATCAAGCAATTGTGATCATGCAGGGGATCCACGCCACTGAGGTTGCATTGGAGTTGTGCGCGCCGTGTTTTAGGT
>SKCR01034366.1:0-49513 GCA_019454045.1 Zanthoxylum bungeanum
AAACACAAACTTTCAAATAGGCCTTGGAATACCTGGTCAGCAAGGCACATTACCGATTCATATCAATGTCCAATTTGCGCTTCTTGCCACGATCACTATCACTCCAGTCCAATTTGGAGATGATAGGGTCAAGCTTCGGCTCAAAAGCCAGGATCTGGTCAATCAACTCTTCGGCCTTTGTTGCCGTCAGGAAAATGTCTTCCACAGATTTGGTGACAATTCATGTCTCTTGGCTTCCGCAAGAAACACAAACAGGAAATCGAAAAAGTGCTCAATATTAAGCAACCCGATGGGTTTCCGGTGAACGTTTAGGTGTGCCCATGACGCCACTGTAAATATTTCTTCGAATGTGCCAAGTCCACCTGGTAATGCAATGAACGCATCTGCAGTATTAATCATTTCATGGAGTCGTTCAGACATACCTGATACAATGCGCTCGTCTCCATTTGTTGGCCCGATTAACTGTTCATCTGCCAAAGGTCTCGGGATGATTCCCAAAACATTACCGCCACCATCTTGAACGGCTTTTGAAACAGCTCCCATCATTCCCAGATTGCCACTGCCATATACCAAGTGCATGTTTTTCGCAGCCATGACTCGCCCCAATTCCTTAGCAGCTTCCAAGAATTTAGGTATGTTACCAGGGTTAGATCCACAGAAGACACAAATTTTCTTGAATCGTTGCTGTGAGGTAGCTTCCATTTTTTTTTTTTACTTGGATGTATATTTGAATGTGTTGAGGAGAGCAATGCCGCTGAATTTATAGGACCTGCAAAAGAGGTGAATAATAATTGCAATAACATATTCCACTGAATGACGGTTAGCTAGATCACAAAAGAAGTCATCAGAAGTCAAGAAAGGCCATCGGATCATGTCTGCAAAAACAACGAGAGAAATCGTGAGATGTCAAAAAGTTGTGGATTCGTTCCATGAAAATAACAGAAAATAACAAAGGAGATCGTGATACGTCAAAAAGTTGTGGATTCTTTCAACGAAAATAACAGAAAATACCAAAGGAAGCTCTAAAATGTCAAAAAGTTGTGGATCTCTTCCACTTCAACATGTCGTGAATGGTCCAAACAGTTATAGATTTCTGCCACCATTAATGAATTATCTCCCATTCTTGTGATTGCCAAGCACCAATCCCTATGTCCTAACTTGCTCCGCTTTTGCTTTCACCTGCAAAAATAACACAAAGTTAGAGATTTTACAAGAACATGAAACAGAAATCACAGCAACTTGCATAGGTTGCCTCCCTTTCAGTATTAACTTCATCGTCTCCAGCCAGACATGACCGAAATTCTTCTGTCAATGTGGCTTCATCGTCGTCCTTAGTACTCGCGCCGCTTTTCGATTTTCTGATTCTTACTGCTTTCTCTCCTTTCTCTTTTTTCTTTAAACCTGCAAATACAAAACAACAATATGAATACATGTGCATGTAAATATGCAAGTGAAGAGATACTCCCTTTTCGTGATGGGTTGGATCCTCATTGTGCTCCTCGGCGCCATATGTCCATGGTCTCTATCTGTTGGTTTTCTTCTGAAATCTGCAAAAACACAACACAAAACAAAGGATGCAAGTTACGTGTATGCATGTATGCATGGATGCGTTTCCTATCCCGCTGGGTTAGGTCTTCTACCGGTTCCCTTGGTGACTGCTCAGTCTTCTTTTTTTCCCAGCAAAGTGCAGCTTCAATCTGCTTACGTCGACCGACTTGGTGAATTCCTCATTTCCCAAATCTGGTAGTCTCATTGCCTTGTTTCCCAATCTTCTGTCTTTTCTGCTTATTTCGCTTAGAATTCTCCGTGTTCCAGATACCTCTGAATATTATGATACCAAGGCTTTCTGTCATCAACTCCCACATCCGACATCTCGTCTGTCTCATACGCCTGTTTGCTTACAGCTGTCAACACAAATGATCTCATCACCAATTTCTTCGGATTTTCCCAAGCCACAGCTAGTGTCACCAATGTGTCTGTCATCTGATTTTCTGAAATTTGCAACCAGGGATAGTCTATGCCAGGCTTCTGAGGTAAAACAACCATTCTTCATTTAACTCATATTCTCATTGCATCTTCAATTTTTCAAACATCTTTTGACAACGGTTTACCAAAACTGGAGAGTTGTCTGTTTCTGATAGGAGCAGTCTCTGAGGAAGTGGGCTCGGTCTTTGAAGGTTTTCCAGTGATCTTTTCATTCTGGTTGCACACGTTTCTGTTACTGACTGTACAGGGCACGGTCAAACTGGTCGCATCATTATTCAGGACTTGTAACTGCTCAACAATCTCGGCTACCCTGGTTTCCAATCGATCTAGGCGGGATTCCCCGTTAGTTGACTTACTCATACTGGCTGACGGTTCTTTGACAAATCTTCCTTCTTTCCCAACCCAACAGGAGTCTATAATGGCTTTTAAGACACAAATGGTTAACATGATGCATGTATGCATGATATGTGTGCAATGTATGGAATGAATAAGTTCATAAAAGAATTTACACCAATCGGCCCGTTATCATTTTAAAGTATCCAATCACACTATTGCGCAATGCAAACTTGTCCCAGTTGAAAAGGCCCAACAAGTTTACACTTTTGCAATAACACGGCTAAATAACTTCAAATGATAAAATGCCCAAACACAAACTGGCCCATCGGTATTTCAGAAATTTCGGCCTAATTGTCAAAAGGACATGAACTTGTCCCGGTTTAAACGACAACGAGTTCATATCTTTTAACAAGGAGTCCAAATAAATCCAAATGACAACAGTCCAAAACACAAACATAAACACAAATGACAACAGTCTAAAACACAGGCATGAACACAGTAGTCATGATTAATTAAAACACAAATCACAAACATTACAAGATAACATTTCAGAGCCAATTCTCTATATCCCCAGTGGAGTCGCCAGACTGTAGACAACAGGAGCTGGGCGACGCTGTCCTAGGCTCGCGGCCTAGCTGAGAAGTATGAAATAACATGGAGTCGCCACCCGGTGTGAACCGGGATAAAGATTTAAGGCCGCACTCACTCCTCGCAGGAGAAGACCTCAAACCGTTGGGTTCGGAATGGTCTCTTACTTTATGTCACTTGTAATGTTTGTGATTTGTGTAATATTAACCAACTCTACTTAGCATGCATGCTCAAGGGTACTTAGATCTAACATGCTTTCATCCAAATAATTCCACGCAATATAACACAACGAGCACATTGAATCATTACATTAACATGTATAAATCATTACCCAAATGCATCATAAACTAATAACGTGCATAAAGGACAACCTAAATATGCTTTAACAAATAAATAATAAACTAAACTAAATCATGCTTTAAATAATAAACGAATAACCTAAAGGCTATAACATGCTCAAATACAAATTCGGATGAGACGAGATATGTGTATCTTAAGTGGTACGTGGCATGTATCCCGAGTGCAGACCGCACTTACCGTCCATTCGGAATCGGCTACGGAATTTACGTCCGGGTTTCCATCCGATATACCGCAAGCAAGATTACATACTCCATTCACCCGAAATCACATCACATACTAAGTCATTATTTCATGCGAACAATTTCCAAACAACATGCTAAACTAACTACTCAAGCTAAACACATTCCCTAAGTCATTATTTCATACGAATAAAATAAATTACATGCCTCTTAATTCACTAATCCATACAAATAAAACAAATTACATGCTTTCTAATTCATTAATTCATGCGAATAAAAATAACAAATTAACTACGAAAATAAATGATGATAAATAAAATAGGTGCCCTCAGGTCTTACCTTTTAGTCGCTATCCGGGAGTGCGTTCCACGGTGCCGGAAGGGTTATCATCCCACTGTTCTCACTGATCCGTTGTTTCCGCTGTTTTGTCCGGGTTCGCCGTTTTCACCCACGGTTACAGTTTACTATTTTATCCGTATTCTCACAGTTTCAACTCGCCGTTTCTGCCGTTTCACTCGTTATTTTCACTCATGATTTTTCTGCATTTTTCTTCTATTTTCACTCGCTGTTCTCTCTGTTTCAACTCAAATTCTCATGTTCTCTCTTGGATTATTCTTGGCTCGTTTTGGAGTGGTAGAGGGCGTGAAGAATGATACGGTTGAGGGACGGTTTTCACGTGAGTTTGGGGAGTTTTCTCGTGGCTCATTTATTCACTGTTTGTGCCTGAGAGCTGTGTCGGTTGGGTGCTATATGCACGTAGGGTTTAGTGGCTTTGTTCACGTCCAGGTGTGTGGTCTTCACATGGGTCATGTGATGTGTCTAGGTTTCTAGGGTTTTTTGTCATGTTGCATGGAGTTTGACGTGTCTGGGTGAGTGAGGGGATCCAGGTAAGGCCAGGGCTGTGAGTGCTCGGCTTGGGTGTAGTGAAGCGGTGAACGTGCGTGAAGGTGGATACCGATCTGTTTGTCTTAGAGGTGATGATTTTACCCAGAATGAGGGCTGTCCCTTTGTGCCGAGAGCTGAAGGTGAACAGAGATCATGGTGAGGTGCGTTGCTCTTGTGGCCGAGTGGCTAGGTTCGTGAAGGTCAGTGGGTTCAAGTCGTGGAGTGTGTTGATGGCCAGTGAAGGGCAGAGGCCGAGAGTTTGAAGTGGCTGAGTGTAATGATCAGTTGCTGTCGATGAGGATGAAGGGTTCCTTCGTTAGTGGTGACCTGAAGGAGAGTTGTGTTCTGCCGAGAAGAGTGTTAAGGTTCCAGAGTGAAGGGCTGTGATCCTTGGCCGAGAAGAAGATGGATCAAGGTCGTGAATGGAGGTAATGAGAGTGGTGTGCCATGGATGTTAATGGCGTGAGGGCTGTGGAGATGATGAAGCCGAGCTGTAGGTGTCCCCCCTTGCCGAGAGCAGTTCCAGAAGATTGATGAAGGTCTCGGTTCTTTTGAAGATTGATGAAGGAGATGGATGATGAGGGCTGAATGGTTTATGGTCTTGTGATGATCATCGAGAGTTGTGGATGCTGAGAAGAAGATCCAGGTCGAGAAGAGTGGTCCAGGTGATCCATGGTCGAGAAGAGTGGATGGGTTCTTGATGATCAGGTGGCCGTGAGGGACATGAAGGGAGCCGAGATGAGAGGTCCAAATGCGTGAGGTTCAGGGGTTTCTTGCTTGCTACCGGTGTAACGTAGTTGAGCTGTGCGTGAGTTTGAGGGTTCCAGTGGGCTGTGCTTGAATGGCGTCAATTGAAGGAGCAAGCAGGCTGGAGGGATCTTGGCAGAGAGAGGGGTGTCATGAAGGTTGATCATCTGCCAGAGGCATGGGCGGTTAGTGGTTGAGGCAGGGAGCAGTGTATGGGCGTGAAAGACTGATTCCACGTGAAAGGGGCAGTGAGCTGTGATAAGGTGTAGGGTTTGAGTGTCGTGTATGGGTGGTTGCACGTGGGGTGAAGAAATGATGCTTTGTATCGGTGTTGTATGGGCATCACGTGCTGTGTGAATGTGAAGGAATGGGTTGTTGCAGTGTATGGGGTGTAGGAATGGGTGTTGCATGGAAGGTTATGGGTTTTTGTTTATTTGAAGAGATGTGTGGCAGTGTATGGTGGTGATGGGGCTTCACATGGGGGCTTTTGTTGGTTAGTGTTTGGAGTTAAAAGGAAGGTGCATGGGTTGGAATGGGTTACAAGCATGGAAAGTTAGAGATAGAGAATACGTGTGAGAAAGAGCGAGGAAAAGGTTCCGAGCGAAGGATGATTTTGAAATGGAAAAGGCGACGACGAACCCGAAGCAAAACGAGCGAATAAAATCAACAAAATGTCAATTTTTGACTTTTCCCTTCCGACGACCGCTTTCCGCAACTTCCGCAACTAAAAAGTAGTGCCTCCATTCGAGGCTCATCATTGGGCTGATATGTAAAAATGCAATGCCTACACTGCTGTATTGGCTCCAACTTCATAAATTCCTGTAATTCTTTGGATCATGCTCCTTTCTGTTGGCCACAAGGAATTGTTGTTGGCCATTTCTTCGATTAGGTCCCAGGCTTGATATTCTCCTTTTTCCATTAAAGCTCCTCCAGCAGCAGCATCAATTGTGGTTCTCATTAGTCCATAAAGTCCATTATAGAAAGTTTGGACTTGAAGCCATTTTGGAATCTCATGGTGAGGACATTTCCGGAGCAAATCTTTATACCTTTCCCAAGCTTCGTAGAGAGTTTCCGAGTCTTGTTGCACAAAGGATGTGATGTCATTCCTCAGCTTTCCAGTTCTGGCTGGTGCAAAGTACTTTGCAAGAAATTTGGTGGCTAAAGTGTTCCAAGTTGTGATGGAACCTGCTGGTAGTGAATGTAACCAATATTTAGCTCTGTCCTTCAAGGAGTATGGAAAAACCTGCAGTCTCATTGCTTCTTCAGCTTCTCGGTTGTAATTGAAAGTGCCGCAAACTTCCAGGAAGTTGCTGATGTGGGTATTAGGATCTTCAGTTGCTTTCTGATGAGCGGAAAATATATCAATATTTACCGCCCCTTTAACTTAATATTTTGTTTAGTTTCTCGGGTTTGATGAATGTTTTGATGTGTTTTAGTTTATTTTGCAGATAAAATAATATCGGGTCTCAATGAAATCATTTAGGACGAAAAATGGGTCAAACAAGGGCAATTATTGGACTTGATATTTTAATTTTGGAGATTGGAAACTTGAAAGGGCGTTTTTGACAAAGTGCAGTTTTGGAAATTCCAATTTTGCACATCTGTCGTATGTTGGGCATAACTTCTTACTCCGATATCGGATTGCGCTGATTCAAGTGTCAAATTAAAGAAGACTCAAATATCTACAACTTGGAAAGACAAAATATTTTCGAATTCTGAAGATTTCATTACCGAAATTGATGAACCATCCAGAAGTGTGTGTGTGTAATTATTAAAGTCATTTTCA
Organism: Zanthoxylum bungeanum; assembly: GCA_019454045.1. NCBI lineage: Eukaryota > Viridiplantae > Streptophyta > Magnoliopsida > Sapindales > Rutaceae > Zanthoxylum > Zanthoxylum bungeanum. The sequence continues at coordinate 6,868 of SKCR01034366.1, forward strand.
AAGCAAAATAATAAATTAATAAATAAATAATAAAATTATCAAATCATCACCAAACATGATAAGCAATTAGTGGAACAATTAATAATATATTTGGTGGAGTAATTAGTGAAGAAATTAATAATGGATTTGGTGGAGAATTTGATGGATGATTTGATGGAGGTAAAATTTTGCCTATAAATACCAAGCCATTTCATTTGTAAAATTCATATTTTCTTCTTTGAAATTCCTAAAGAATAAATAAGAAGATTGTATCTTGTTTGTTTATTTACAGCTTTCAGTAATTAGTTTCCGCTTTCGCACTTTCTTTTCTTTATTTTTCAGTTTTTACTTTCCGCAATTTACTTTTACGCACAATCATTTCCTTTCTTTACTTTTGCAGTTTTTATTTTTCAAGCAATGAGGAGGTAATTCCCATTTGCTGGGGTGAAAGGTAAAGCTTCTATTATTGGTATTTAGATTAATCTCCATTAATTATAATATAAAAATATTTAAAACTTGACTTAATGAGGATACCGCTATATTGGCCGGTTGGTAATTAATTATAAATAGGTTTTAACCTGACTAAGTATGGATACCGCCTGGTTGGTCGGTTAGTAATTAATTATTAATTTGACTTAATCAGGATACCGCCTTTATGGCTGGTTGGTAATTATCACGTAAAATTAATATATTATATTAAGGGAGATATCTAAAATAGTAGTAATAAAAGTTGATTCTCTAACCCCAGCATTTTCTTTATTGTACTTTTACTTTATTTAATTTTCAGTAATTTACTTTTCAGCAATTTACTCTTCAGCAATTTACTTTCAGTAATTTACTTTTATTTTTTTTTAATTTTTAATTTTACTTTTACTTTTACTTTTACTTTTACATTTTACTTTTACTTTTACTTTTTTTTTACTTTTCAGCATTTATTTACTTTTCAGTATTTAATTTTCAGTATTTTACTTTATGTCTTTTATTTTATTTAAATTTTTACTACCCGTAAATATGTGTAGTAACTAAGCCAGTTATCTGGGGTTGTGATGAAATCCAATATCACCGGTTTATAAGGGGTTAGATTATAGCTTGGGTAATATAATGTTTATTTATTGAGTCTTAATCTTAATGCTTTTTATTAACTGGCCATTAATAAAATTGATTAGGTAAACTTAAAATGAACTTGGAAAATAGATTTTAGGTTAAAGACCTTAGACTCAATAGCCCACGATCTTCCTTGAGGATAGATAACCCTTTAATAGATTTCCTTACATGATAGGAATATACCTGTCGGGCGGGGGTAGCCATAATTGAAACTTAAACTTAATGAATCCATGTAATTTGGTTGACATAGACATATGGTTCAATTGGGTTATACTGGGTATTTGTAATCGACCATCAGAAGAGACTTTTACATAATTTAGTGTTCCAGGTTAATAATTAATATATTACCCAACTGTAAGATAACCACTTCATCTTTAATAGATATTGGAAGGATTCACAACCCTGAATAGTTTTATAAATTTGAATTTTCTTCAATCTACTTTCAAGAAATTTTATTTACTTGTTTTAAGTTTTAAAGTCACCACCCAATCAAACAATCAATCTATTAGATACTTGTAAACATTTGACCTCATAAAAATTAATAGCAAAGGTTTTAAGTCCTCGTGGGATCGATACTTTTTATACTACTTGAACGATACGTGCGCTTGCGTTATACGCATGTGATTACGCACCGGTCACTTTCCCCCCAAACTGCACTAACTGCTGAATCATCTGAATGCATGTTTTGATGTCACATGCATTTGCTGGTAAAAGAGGAAGTACAATACAGGAAATGAAGCCGTCTACCACCAGAATGGTTTGTCTCGAATGGGTATTGGTGGTGCAACTTCCAAAGGTTCAGGTTCCATGTTTACTAAAGCTTATTGGACTTCTCGCCTTTCCCTTCTCAACTGTCAGATGGTTCTTTCAATTTGTGGGTCAAACGGTCGGAGTTCAAAGCTTCTAGTTCATCTCATGTAGTTTCTGAGAACCTGAAACAGAAGAAAACAACAACAATAAGTAAAAAGAAATTAGATACAAGTAAAAGTATCTAACCTCAAAACTAATAGTGAAAGATAAATAGTCCCCGACAACGACGCCAAAAACTTGACCGGCGTAATCACACGCGTATAACGCAAGCGCACGTATCGTTCAAGTAGTATAAAAAGTATCGATCCCACGAGGACTTAATAAATAATCTATTAATTTTATGAGGTCAAATGATTACTAGTATCTAACAGGTTGATTGATTGATTTGAAATGGTGATGATTCTAAATTAAAAACAAGTAAATAAATTGCACGAAATTAGGTTTAAGAAAATTCAATATTAGGAAACTATCTAGGGTTGTGAATCTTTCTAATATCTTTTTAAAAGATGAAGTGGTTATTTCATGTTTGTGTAATAAATCGGTTTACAAACCTGGAACACGAAATTATGCAAAAGCCTCTGTCGATGGTCAGATGCGAATACCCAGTATAACCCAATTGAACCATATGTCTATGTCGACCAAATTACCTGGATTCATTAAAATTAAGTTCCAATTATGACTACCCACGCCCGACAGGTATATGTCTATCTTGTAAGGAAATCTATTAAGGGTTATCTATCCTCAAGGAAGATCGTGAGCTATTAAGTCTAAGGCTGAAACCTAAAATTCATTTGTCAAGTTTATTTTAGATTTACCAGATCAATCTTATTAGTGGCCAGTTAACAAGACCCATTAAGCTTAAGACTTAATAAGTAAACCTTTAAATTACCCAAACTATAAAATAACCCCTTATAAACCGGTGGTATTAGAATTAATCACAACCCTAGATAACTAACTTAGTTACGACGCATAACTAGGGCTAGTAAAAACTTAATAGTAAAAGACATAAAATAAAATGCTGAAACGTAAATGAAGAAAATTACAATAAAAGAAAACGCTAGGGCTAGAGGATCTACTTTTATCACTACTATTTTAGATATCTCCCTCAATATAATATATTAACTTGTGTGATATTACCAACCAGCCATATATGCGGTAACTTGATTAAGTCAAATTAAGTCCATAAACCAGCCATTTAGGCGGAAATTACCAACCGACTAACCAGGCGGTATCCATGCGTAGTCAGATTAAAACCAGTTTATAATTGATTACCAACCGACCAATATAGCGGTATCCTTGTTAAGTCAAATTTTAACTAGTGAATATATTATAATTAGGGAGATTAACCTAAATAGAAGTAATAAAAGTTTCACCTTTCACCTTAGCAGGGGAAGTTACCTCCTCATGTTGAATAGTAAAAATTGAAAAGGTAAAAAAAGTAAATTATTATTACAGAACGTAATTAAAATTAATTACAAAACTGAAATTAAAAGAAACTAGATATAGAACTCCCTATTTACATCAGAGAATTCAGAGAGGAAGGTACATCTGAAACTGAAATCTCGAGCTGAATTTATAGGCGTTGATGGGGTCTCCGCGTCGCGACAGGCAAGGCTTTACGCGTCGTGACGCGCTCGATTTGCCGCGTGGTTTGCGGAGGTGATGACACGTGGCAATCTGGATAAGGTGCCACGTGGCAAGACGGCTGGCAACTCAATGATTATGGTGACGTGGCGATGATGTGGCAATGTGGATTGTCGGCACCATAGGATTGCAACACGTGGCATGCGATGATTGGCTGATGATGACATGTCGCTGACGTGGCGAGTTGACTCGGTCTACTACTGATGTGGACGATAACATGGCTGGCACACAGGATGACACATGTCAACACGTGGTGATGACGATTGTCGGCATTGTAGGATGATGACACGTGGCACGGCGCACGTTAGCGAATGGCTGTGATGTTGACATGTGGCAGACGCACGTTAGCAAGTCATACTTTTCAGATCTGACACGTGTCCCCCGGCGCACGTTAGCAGCTAATGGCGCATGTTAGGCGTCGCGATGCCAAAGACTTTCGCGTAAAATTACCAAATTGCCCTTTTGTCTGTTGTTCACTATTTTGGCCCCAAATCACCTCCAAAGAGTCATGAAACTTTATTTATCTACAAAATAACACAAAACACATCAAAAAAATTCACAAAACTCAAGAAAATATACAAAATATTAAGTTAAATGAGTGGGAAATATTGATATAATTACCACTTATCAGATGCACTTTTGTAACTTTGAGTGGAAAAATACATTCTTTTACAACATCGGAAAAATGATAAAGTTAAAAATTTTGTAGCATTTTTAAATTTTCGCCTAATTTAGAGTGGACTGTAGATAATTTTCCTTTTTATTTTTTTTAATAATTTAACATTATGAGAAAATATTAATATATTGGTATCATCGTTGGCCAAGGCATTCAAAATACTCATTTTAGACAAAAATACCCATTTCTCTATCTTTAAATTTAGAAAGAAAAAGGAAACAAGATTAAGACTTTACGATACTTTGCAACAAGTTTTTGCTACGCTTTACAATTGTAATATCTCAAATTTTCAGAACAGTTCTGGAAGGTTCTCGGTTCGAAGTTTAGATCTCGGAACAAAATGTTAGTGGAGTTTGAGTGTTGAAAAATATAAGCCGGAATGTCTTGAAGTGGTGTTTCGAAGCTTTGGAAATCGCAAAATTTGAAATGATCAGTTACGCGTATTTTCAGGATATTATTATTTGAGGAAGTTTTGATGTTTCAGCTATAGAAATAGCAAAAAAAACTTCATTTAAGCTGATTTTTTATCCGTTGGAAATATTTTTGAAGACGAACAATTTTCATATTGAATACTTTTCGAAAATTTTATCAGAAAGACCTCAAAAATTTAAATTTCCAAAAAATTATTTTGTTAGGGGCCTATTTGTAATTTCACGTGGTTGTTTGGTAATTTTCAGAAAACTTCCTATATATACCCGTAGATTTCTGAAATTAAAAAATGGCATAAATTTCCAAAAGCCTCACCCGACAACATCTCCTTCACGCTCGAGAGAAATAGTGGCTGCCGGCCATGATCCGACTGGCGCGAAGGTGCCGGCTGGTGCGCCAGACCACCGTGCGTCGGCTGGTGGCCGACGATAGGCCAAGTTTGATGGACCGACTCTGTACATCTTCCCGTCTTCCTCCAATAGCCTTTAGACCCAAGATTTTTCCCTCGTTGTGGATGGTCCTCTTTTCAAATAATTCATAACCCAATGGTCTCGAATCTTGTCTTTCAGCTATCTTTCTACCGATGCCTCTTTCACTAGGCCTATCACCGCCTTGTTGGAGTTATATTTACTGGAGTTTTGGTCCCGATAGTTTGGGTTTCCACATACGATGTTCTATTACTTTACTTTCCTGCATCCGTATCTTCGGGATCAATGAAATTTTTCCGCGGATGAGATCGCTGCAGAGTTAGGTTCCTGCCAAGCCTTTTGTCCAAAACCGCTCCTTTAGTGAGGCTTCTGACTGACGAGAAGGAAACAAAGTTAGCACAAATATAAGAGTTTTCTCCCCCTTAAATGATATCAATTGAAAAATAAATTAATTTCCTTATTTTTCCCTTTTAAGAAAATATCATGTAGATAAAAATAATTTCATATCAATTATCATGGAATCCAAATATTCATATTCATCTCATAAGACCATAAGATTCAATATGTCATCACATTATCCATAATATGCAATTCATCAAACAAACAATTTGAATCATTTGAAAACTTCATTTTAACAATCCAAATACATAATCAATCATAAAAGTCAAATTATGGATTGAAATCAATTTTTGACAATATAAGATCTAAAGGCATTTTAATCAATGAAATCACTCAATATGCTTTTCAATCATCATACAATTAATCTCAAAACATTAATACAATTTAAAAATCAAAACATGAGATTGAATACATATATGACAATTTATGCTCTTAATCCTAATATAAAACATTTAAGCACCACAAATTGTATATTTCAAACTTTATCTAAAATCATCACTAATAATTCACATAATTCATTTATATATGTTTATCATACCAAGTGATTGCAATAGTTTGCATATATCTTCTCACTTGAGGAGTGAGCAAGATTCATCACCTTAGTCATTTTAAGGTTACATTAGGTTTTTTTTTTTTATTGAACTCTTTCCTCATTTTGTATTAAGTATTTGAGATCTTTTACATTTCTCATTAATCATTTTTCCCAAAACTTCACCTACAAAATCATTCAAATAAATTTTGGTACCCAAACTTTCTTAGGTCCATGAGGGTTAATCTTGATTCTTTTAGGAACCTAAATAACATTCACGTTTTTCTTTTTACTCCAACAATCATAAATTTTGTGACCTTTCATATTACATGCATAACATACAATATTTGATATATGTGCATATGATAAATGTATATACGAATTGGATGATTTCACAAAATAATTTTTCAAATATTTTTGCTTCATGTGAGGCTTATATCATAATCAGTATTTTTCAAAAAAACATCTTTGTGAACCAAGTAGCATTTTAAAATTCTTTTCACCTAGAGTGAACTTGTTTACAATGTCATGCAAATCATCTATCTTCTTATTTAAATCATCATTTTCAATTTTCAAAGTTTCACAAGCACATGATGATTTAAAAGTAGATGATTCATTTTGCATATTCTTTACCTAATATTCATGCTGTTCTTTTTAAACATGTATTCTCATTTTCTAAAATATGAATTTGTTCAATAAGAGATGCATGTTCATTTTCCACGAATCATTTCATTTTCATATTTGTCCTTTAAGTAAATATTTTCATTATCTAAAGCATGAATTTTATTTATACATGATGCATGTTCATGTTGAAGTAATGTATGATCTTTCTCAATCAATTTGCATTTCTTTCGATGAGCTTTACATTTATCACACAAATTATTCAACATGTCAAGCAATTTATCACAATCGAAAATTTCATTTTCACAAACAACAATGCTATTATTTTTCGATTCCTCTATAGGATTTTCTATAGTCAAGAATGCTAAATTACTAATTTCATCATTTGATGAGCAAGAATCAATATTGACTATTTTTCTCATTTAGAAATTCTAATGATTTCCATAATTCATATGCATTTGTAAATTTGGGAATCCTATCTATTATGCTTTTATCTATTACATTTTATAAAAATTCAAGAGTATTTGAATTTACCGAAGTTATTTTTTGTCCACGATCTCTAAATATCCACCAATATCATAGGCGAGTAAAAATGTGAGCATCCTCTTTTTCCAATATCTGAAGTCTGTTTCGTCATAAAATGGTGGTCTATTGGGGAATGCACATTCGACGAAGTTTTTTGTGTAGCTTGTAGAGGCCATTTGATCTATTCTCATATGGTTAAGTCCTTTGTGATAAGTCCTAGCTTTGATACTATTGATTGAAATTACCTACAAGCACTATCAAGTAACAACTATATCTAAGAGGGGTTGAATTGGACACTTCAACAAATAATGCATAATTAAAAATCTTTTTAATATTAAGCTACTTAGTAGATTTACCGATTATGTTTAGAATTCAATTTTCACAATAATATAATCAACAATAAATATAAATAAAATACCGATTTTAATTATTCAAAAAGTGATTAACAATATTAATTTTAACAATGAAAATTTTAATATATGATATGGAAGAATAATATAAAACTTTCAATAAATAAATTATATATGGATAGAGAAATTGACACCGGATTTATAGTGGTTCATCCAACTCTTTACCTACGTCCAATATTCCAAGACACGCTTGAAACTTTCCACTATGTAAAATAATTCCACACTTTACAATGAGAGTTTTCCCGGCTCACTCCCAAAATTTTAGGATTTTCTTCCAAGGCTTCCTAAACCTTTTACAATAATTCCACCATTGAGAGTACTCACCAATCACACAATGGAATTCCACACACAAGTGTTTGATAAAGAAAATTTTACAACCACAATTTGGGTACTCAAAAAATAGTACAAAGATTTAAATATGAGTATCTTAACTCAAATGTATTAAAGCTCACTAATATGAAAATGAAGATGAAATATGAGCTTTTTCAAATGTAGAGAGTGTAAGATATAAAATATTTTAAAAATTATCTCCGCTATTTGGGAACTCATAAAATATTATAAAGATTTGAATGCGAGTGTATTACTCAAATGAAAAAAGCTCACTAATTAAATATGAAGATGTAAAATAATGAGCTTTATAAATTTGATTTTGGAGACAAAATAATTTAAATATGTTCATAAACTCTCAAGAATATTTTGACATGATTAGATGATGAATATATTAGTAAGAGTGTTAGGGTTTTGGGCGAAGGGCGCAGCAGAAGCGCTGTTCGGGGCGAAATCGTAATTTTAACACTTTTAAAATTACCGAATGAATTATTCAATATCCAATATAAATAATTCATTCATATTTCACCTAAACACATTTATTCGATATCAAATAGCGACATAAATATATATGAAACGTCGCGAAACTTTTACGAAAATAGTTTTATGCAAAATGGTATAAAACACGTTTTTGACCGAACCGACCACCCAATACACATGAGGGCTGCCCAGGTCAGCCCCAATAGTATTTGGGTATTTCATGGGCTGCCCGAACAGTGAAAAATTCACTGTTTGGTTGGCTCAAAAGTCATCTGGTAATACCATTTTTCGCCGTTTTCGCTTATTTCAATTCCGAAATAGTTTTCGGTAATTGTTCCAACACCCAAAACACATCCAATACATTTAGAAGACATAATTTTCATCACCAATATATCAGATATTCCAGATCTGAAATTCAGAATAAAATAGTCCACAAATCATGCTTTAAATCTAATTTTAACAAGATTAATCTAATTAATTCAACACCCATTCAAAGCCACCACCTATGAAGCACCCAAGAACAATTCTAGGCATTACAAGAGTGGTGATAACACTCTAGAATGACAACATATCATCAAATGATCAATTTGAACAATTATTACAATAATATCATCCAAATCAACTTCACACGTGCAATACACTTCCAAATCCATCTTCCAAATCCAAAACACCCAAATTCACAAGAAAAGAAGAAACCCTAGAGTCTATCTAGAAGATCAAGAACAAAAAAACGTGCTTTCAAGCTTAGGGATATTGAGTATTACATTTAATTCTCCAATTTCCTAAAGCATTTTTTTCTTGATTTTCTTTGTTGAATCATCAAACAAATTTTGAGGGTGTTTTTGGATGAAGATTTCAGCCTTAAGCTTCCCATTGAAGGAAATGAAAAAATTTTACTTTAAAAATGCATCAAGATCGACTTTCAAGGGTATAATGGTCATTTGTCCAATTTAAATCAATTAAACATAATTAAACTTTATGTTAACAAATCAAATTTGCACACCTAAAGTTTAATTAAATCATGCCACATGTAACCAATTATAATTAAACATTTATCATAACTATTATGAAAAAAGTTTATCATTTAATTATTAATTAATATAATTGTTATTATATATGTATTTTTATTTACATTAAATAACAAATACATATATTTATGACATGTGTCAAAATCTCATTTGAAAATTAATTAATGTGTATCTAATCAAATTATGTATCAAATACAAATACACAATAATTATTAAATGACCAAAATCCCCTAATGCATGTGTTATCGTTTAACCGTTTAAATGATTCGAATTAACTCACTTAATCTGATAAAGTATTATGAATAATCTGTATTATTCATAACATGTTGCCCAAGTGCTCAACGAGTACACTTCATATTGTGTGACTATCTAAGTTTAGGTTTATCCGTCACAAAATCCAATTTCGTGTCCATAATTCACCCACTCATGAATTATGACGACCACATATAATCTCGCTAAACTATGCAAGTCGAGGTCATTACATATGTATAATCCCTTCGTCACAGGCTATCCATATTATAATTAGGATATAGATAAGAATGTCAAATCCTTTCGGTATAATATAGTCGACTTTCAATTTACGATCTCTAAATAACACTCGGAACTGATGAGTGATAAATGTATCATTATTTCCCACTCATTTGACCTAATATTTTTGTATAGTTTCTTGAGTTTTGTGAATATTTTGATGTGTTTTATGTTATTTTGTAGATAAATAAAGTTTCAGGACTATTTGGAAGTGATTCTGGGCCAAAACAGTGAAAAAGGACAAAAAAAGGGCAAAATTATAATTTGGCACGTCGCGATCACTAACGTGCGCCGCTTCATGCTAAAATACACCATGCCACGTGTCACAATCTGAGAAGTCTGCTAACATGCGCCAGATGCTAACGTGCGCGTGCCATGTGTCAACATCAGAGCAGATCTGCTAACGTGCGCCGTGTCACAATCACATGATGCCGACAATCGCCATCTCCACGTGTCATCTACTTGTCAACCACGTAGCGTCCACATCAGTCACATGCCGAGTCAGATTGCCATGTGTCAGCCATGTCATCATCAACCAATCATCTTGTGCCATGTGTCACCATCACATGGTGCCGACAATCCACATCGCCACATCATCGCCACGTCAGCATAATCATTCAGCTGTTGAGCCGCCTTGCCATGTGTCAACAGCATCGCGTTTGGCGCCGAAAATCACGGCGCGTCGCGACGTGTAAAAGTTGGTGCATCGTGACGCGCCCCACTTACTCATGCCTATAAATTCAGCCGAATTTTCTGATTTCAGATGTACCTTCCTCTCTGTAATTCCTTGAGAATAATAAGGAGTTTGTATCTAGTTTGCTAATTTCAGTTTTTTAATTAATTTTATTTACTTTTTAATAGTAATTTACTTTCTTTACTTTTCAGTTTTTACTATTCAGCAATGAGGAGGTAACTTCCCCCTGCTATGGTGAAAAGTAAAGCTTTTATTATTGCTATTTAGATTAATCTCCCTTAATTATAATATAATAACTATTTAAAACTTGACTTAATGAGGATACCGCTATATTGGCTGGTTGGTAATTGATATTAAATTGGTTTTAACCTGACTAAGCAAGGATACCGCCTGGTTGGTCGGTTGGTAATTAATTATTAATTTGACTTAATCAGGTTACCGCTTATATGGCTGGTTGGTAATATCACACAAGTTAATATATTATATTAAGGGAGATATCTAAAATAGTAGTAATAAAAATGGATCCTTTAACCCCTAGCATTTTCTTTTATTATACTTTTTCCTTTTTAATTTCTAGCATTTACTTTTCAACATTTTACTTTATGTCTTTTATTTTTAAGTTTTTACTAGTTATAAATATGTATCGTAACTAAGCCCGTTATCTGGGGTTGTGATGAATACCAAAATCACCGGTTTATAAGGTGTTATTTTATAATTTGGGTAATATAAAAGTTTACTTATTAAGACTTAAGCTTAATGTGTCTTGTTAACTGGCCACTAATAAGATTGATCGGGTAAACTTAAAATAAACTTGACGAAGGAATTTTAGGTTTAAGACCCTAGACTTAATAACCCACGATCTTCCTTGAGGATAGATAACCCTTTAATAGATTTCCTTACAGGATAGACATATACATGTCGGGCGGGGGTAACCACAATTGGAACTTAGTCTTAATGAATCCAGGTAATTTGATTGACATATACATATGATTTAATTGGGTTACACTGGGTATTTGCATCCGACCATCGACATAGACTTTTGCAGAATTTCGTGTTCCAGGTTAGTAAACCAATATATTACACAAACATAAAATAACCACCTCATCTTTTAAAAAGATATTGGAAAGATTCACAACCCTGGATAGTTTAATAAAATTGAATTTTCCTCAACCAACTTAATCGCCATTTTATTTACTTGTTTTAAATTTAAGTCACCATTCCAATCAAACAATCAATCCATTAGATACTAGTAATCATTTGACCTCATAAAACTAATAGCTTAGGTATTAAGTCCTCGTGGGATCGATACTTTTTATACTATTTGAACGATATATGCGCTTGCGTTATACGCCTGTGACAATACCGGTCATTTTTTTGGCGCCGTTGCCGAGGACTTAGTTATCTTTCATTAGTTTTTAGTTTGGGGTTAGATACGTTACTTGTGTCTAATTTTTTTTTTACTTATTGTTTTTGTTTTCGTATGTTTCAGGTTCTCAGACACTATATGAGACGAACTAGAAGCTTTGAACTCCGACCGCTTGACCCAGAGATTGAAAGAACCATCAGACAGTTGAGAAGGGAAATGCGAGAAGGCCTAGAAGCAATTGTCAACATGGAACCTGAACCTTTAAAAGTTGCACCACCAATTCCCATTCGAGACAGATGATAAGTGGTAAATGTATTATTATTTCCCACTCATTTGACCTAATATTTTGTACAGTTTCTTGAGTTTTGTGAATATTTTGATGTGTTTTGTGTTATTTTGTAGATAAATAAAGTTTCAGGACATTCTGGAGGTGATTTGGGGCCAAAACAGTGAAAAAGAACAGAAAGGGCATTTTTGTCATTTGTCGCGTCGCGACAACTAACGTGCGCCGCACTATGCTAACGTGCGCCGGGGACACATGTCAGAATTTGAGAAGTTTGACTTTGCTAACGTGTGCCGGATTTTACTAACGTGCGCCGTGCCACGTGTCACCATCACAACTGATCTGCTAACGTGCGCCGTGTCACGTGTCACCATCACAGCCGATCTACTAACGTGCGCCGTGCCACGTGTCGTAATTTTATGGTGTCGACAATCCCTTTCGCCACGTGTCGACACGTCAGCATAATTATTGAATTAATTATACGCAATCACCACGTCAGCAAATAAGAATCTGAACCGGCCAATCAGAGAGCAACACATCATCGCGTAGCGATGCAAGAACAAACTTGGCGTCACGACACATGAAGCTTATTGAGGCCTATAAATAGAGCTCGAAATTTCAGTTTCAGATGTACCTTCCTATCTGAATTCTCTGATGTAAATAGAAAGTTTTCTATCTAGTTTCTTTTAAATTTTAGTTTTATAATTAATTTTAATTACGTTCTGTAATAATCGTAATTTACTTTTTTTACTTTTACAGTTTTTACTATTCAACATGAGGATGTAACTTCCCCATGCTAGGGTGAAAGGTAATTCTTTTACTATTGCTATTTAGATTAATCTCTCTTAAATATAATATATTCACTATTTAAAATATTGACTTAATGAGGATACCGCTATATTGGTCGGTTGGTAATTCATTTTAAACTGGTTTAAACCTGACTAAGCAAGGATACCGCTAGATTGGTCGGTTAGTAATTAAATTTTCTTACCGCCTATATGGCTGGTTTATTTTGGTTCCGCCTTTATGGATGGTTGGACTTAATTTGACTTAATCAGGTTACCACCTATATGGCTGGTTGGTAAAATAATCACAAGTTAATATATTATATGAAGGGAGATATCTAAATTAGTAGTAGTAAAAGTTGATCCTTTTACCTTATCATTTTATTTTATTATAATTCACTTTTCAGCTTTTATTTTACCGCAATTACTTTTCAGTATTTTTACTTTATGTCTTTTACTTTTAAGTTTTACTAGCCCTAGTTATGAGTTGTAACTAAGTTAGTATCTGGGGTTGTGATGAATTCTAATATCACCGGTTTATAAGGGGTTATTTTATAATTTGGGTAATTTAAAGGTTTACTTATTAAGTCTTAGGCTTAATGCGTCTTGTTAATTGGCCATTAATAAGATTGATCTGGTAAATCTAAAATAAACTTGACAAAGGAATTTTAGGTTTCAGCCTTAGACTTAATAGCCCACGATCTTCCTTGAGGATAGATAACCCTTTAATAGATTTCCTTACATGATAGACATATACATGTCGGGCGGGGGTAGCCATAATTGGAACTTAAACTTAATGAATACAGGTAATTTGGTTGACATAGACATATGGTTCAATTGGGTTATACTGGGTATTTGCATCTGACCATCGACAGAGGCTTTCGCATAATTTAGTGTTCCAGGTTAGTAAACCGATTTATTACACAAACATGAAATAACCGCTTCATCTTTTAAAAGATATTAGAAAGATTCACAACCCTAGATAGTTTCCTAATATTGAATTTTCTTAAACCTATTTTCGTGCAATTTTATTTACTTGGTTTTAAATTCAAAATCTTCACCATTTCAAATCAATCAATCAACCTGTTAGATACTAGTAATCATTTGACCTCATAAAATTAATAGATTAGGTATTAAGTCCTCGTGGGATCGATATTTTTATACTACTTGAACGAAACGTGCGCTTGCGTTATACGCGTGTGATTGTACCAGTCAAGTTTTTGGCGCCGTTGCCGGGGACTTATTTATCTTTCACTATTTGTTTCGGGGTTAGATACGTTACTTGTATCTAATTTCTTTTTACTTATTGTTTTTGTTTTCTTGTGTTTCAGGTTCTCATAAACTACATGAGACGAACCAGAAGCTTTGAACTCCGACCGCTTGACCCAAAAATTGAAAGAACCATAATACAGTTGAGAAGGGAAAGGCGAGAAGGCCAAGAAGCAATCATTAACATGGAACCTGAACCTTTGAACGTTGCACCACCGATTCCCATTCGAGACAGAACCATTCCGGTGGTTGACAGACTCATTTCTTATATTGTACTTCCTCCCTTACCAGCAAATGCGGGTGACATCAAAACATGCATCCAGATGATTCAGCAGTCATTACAGTTTGGGGGAAATGCAACTGAATATCCTAATGCCCACATCAGCAACTTCCTGGAAGTTTGCGGTACTTTCAATTACAACCGAGCAGCTGAAGAAGCAATGAGACTGCGTGTTTTTCCATACTCCTTGAAGGATAGAGCTAAAGCTTGGCTACATTCGTTACCAGCAGGTTCCATCACAACTTGGAACACTCTAGCCACCAAATTCCTTGCAAAGTACTTTCCACCAGCCAGAACTGCAAAGTTGATGAATGACATCACATCCTTCGTGCAACAAGAATCAGAATCCATTTGCGAAGCTTGGAAAGATTCAAAGATTTACTCCGGAAATGTCCTCATCATGAGATCGCAAAGTGTCTACAAGTCCAAACCTTATACAATGGACTTTCTGGAATAATGAGAACCAC
Organism: Zanthoxylum bungeanum; assembly: GCA_019454045.1. Classification (NCBI taxonomy): domain Eukaryota; kingdom Viridiplantae; phylum Streptophyta; class Magnoliopsida; order Sapindales; family Rutaceae; genus Zanthoxylum; species Zanthoxylum bungeanum. The sequence continues at coordinate 21,929 of SKCR01034366.1, forward strand.
AATTGATGCTGCTGCTGCTGGAGGAGCTTTGATGGAAAAATGAGAAGATCAGACCTGTGACTTAATTGAAGAAATGGCCAACAACAATTCTTTATGGCCAACAGAAAGGAGCATGATCCAAAGAATTGCATGAATTTATGAAGTTGGAGCCAACACAGCACTGAATTCCAAGCTGGATGTGATTTGTAAAAATTTGGAAACTCTTAACATGAAAGTTAATGGTGGATCCACAAGTTCACCATATGGAGGAGCACCAGAACCAAACCAACTTGAAGAAACGGTGAATTATGTCAACAATTTCAACAGACAAGGAACAATCCATATTCCAACACCGACAACCCAGATGGAGGAATCATCCGAATTTTTCATGGAGCAACAATTCAGGGCAAAAGAACAATCCACCACCGGGATTCCAACAACAGAACTATCCACCACCTGGATTCCAGCAACAGAACAAAGGCCAATAGCATGCAAATGAACCAGGAATAATAGAAGTGCTGGCCCAGTTGAAGAAGCAAGAAGCAAAATATGATGCTTTAGCATCTATGGTTCAAAATCAAGTAGCATTGAATCAAAGCCATTTAGCCTCTATTAAAGCACTGGAAAATCAAATGGGACAACTGGCCAATGCTCAGAGTTACAGACCTCCAGGTACCCTTCCTAGCAACACAGAGCCAAATCCAAGGAACATGGGAAAGGAGCAATGTCATGCCATCATGTTAAAAAGCGGTACTGAAATCAACAAAGATGTTGGAATCAAGGCAACAATTAAAGATATTCCAAAAGAAGCAAAACAACAGATGGAGGAAAAAGAAGCAAAGGAAAAAGAACATATCACTCCACCTCCACCTTTTCCTCAGCGTCTTCAGAAAAACAAACTGGACAAGCAGTTTGCTCGTTTCCTGGAGGTGTTCAAAAAGCTGCACATCAACATTCCATTTGCAGAAGCCTTGGAACAAATGCCTAGCTATGTAAAATTCATGAAAGACATTCTTTCACGAAAACGGAGATTGGGAGATTACGAGACAGTAGCATCGACAGAAGAATGCAGCGCCATCATTCAGAGGAAGCTTCCCCCAAAGTTGAAAGATCCTGGCAGTTTCACAATTCCATGCATCATAGGAGAACATAACTTTGGTAAGGCTTTATGTGATTTAGGTGCAAGTGTTAACTTGATGCCTTTTTCTATTTTCAGGAAACTGCAGATTGGAGAAACAATGCCCACTTCAGTCTCTCTGAAACTTGCTGATAGAACACTAGTATTTCCAAGAGGCTTAGTTGAGGATGTGCTGGTCAAGGTTGACAAATTCATTTTCCCAACAGATTTTATTGTCCTTGATATGAAGGAAGACGCAGACATGCCAATCATCCTCGGGAGACCGTTCTTGGCTACAGGTCGAACCATTATTTATGTATAAAAAGGAGAATTAACCATGATGGTACATGACTAAGAAGCAATATTCAATGTTTTAAAGGCCATGAATTTCCCAGAAGATGAAAAGAATAAGGAATGTTTCAGACTTGATGTGATACACAGTACCATTCAGAACTCCAATGCAATGAAAAGTTCTCCTGACAAACTTAAAACATGTCAATTGCCTGTGGAGCCTGAAGATAAAGCGTCTTTTGCACTGAAAAAGCCAATTCTTGCACTACAAGCAACATAAGAGAAAAAGTTCCACCAGCTCAACGAATTGGAGGAATTTCACAATCAGCCTTTTGAGGATGCCAAATTGTACAAAGAAAAGGCCAAGAAGAGACAAGATGAGAAGTTAGTGCGCATACAACTGGAACCAGGGGCAGAAGGTACTGTTAAACAAATCAAGGGTGAAATTCTTCCCATGGAAGCCAAAATCACGGTGGTCAGGTCCATTTGTGATCACCAAGGTTTTACCAGACAGAGCCGTTGAGATATATGATCCCGACTCAACAAACATTCAAGGTTAAAAACAAGCGTGTTAAGCACTACTGGGGAGAATCATTTGAGCGAAAAAAAGAAAGTGTCACACTTTCAGATCCAGCCTAATGTTCGAGAAGTCACGTCTAACTGACGACGTTAAACTTAGCGCTCGTAGGGAGGCAACCCATGCAATTTGTGTATATATTGTGATCTGGTGTTTTTTATTTTTGTGTATTTAATTTTTACAGGTAAAGTCGTTTCACGATGGAAAAAGTTCTCGTAAATATTCACAAGCAATTTCCTTCTCTCCCTCAAAACTCTCTGATGAAAGTATACAAAGCTCGCTTGGAACGGATGAGACTACTAACGATCCATGGTGTTCCTAATGACATTCGTTGGGTAATTGAAGCACAAGTCCGATTGGCAGGTGAGTCTTCTGATTCTTTTATTTCACATCTGCCTGGTTTTGGAAGAAGCACCTATACAACGAAATGTAGAGCTAAGCAAATGGATGTTTGTTATAAATATGCACGTTGGAATTGCAATACTCGTTGTTGTTCTTTAGGAATGATGTCTGATAATCGCGAAGATAAAATTAAATTCATTAGGGATGGCTTGAGTAAGGAGTCTGTAGATAATATATCTTCGACTCTTGAGACATATCCCAGTGGATATGTTCATATAGCCATTCACAAATTACATACACAATTTCAAAAAGAAAGACAACAGTTAAGTCTTGGGAATATGACTCAAAAAGACCCTGTTTGCCAATTTATAAGAAAATTAGATGAGAAGCTTGTCCCTGACGCATAGACGTCAATTAAGTCGTAAATATTTGTAGATATTATATCTCTTTGTCTTTTCCTAATAATTGTAATTTGTTTTGTTGTTTTCTTTTATTTTCTCCGACATGATCCAGACTTTTTTTACTATCACGATTTATTTTACTGTTAACTAATAATTGTCATTTGGCAGGTACTAGTGCTATTATTTTACTCACCCTTTTCAGGTGTTATAAATTCAACTCATCATTGCACTTTTGAAGACATCCAGAGTAAAACATGGAAGCCACTTCAAGAAGACGAGTTGAAAACATCTGTGTGTTTTGTGGTACTAGTGTTGGTACTAAGCCAAAATACGTAGAAGCAACACAGGAATTGGGTCGAGTCTTAGCTGCAAGGAATATGCACTTAGTATATGGCGGAGGAAATCTTGGACTTATGAGGATCGTTTCAAAGGCTGTACAGGAAGGAGGTAGTCACGTTTTGGGAATCATCCCAAAACCTTGGCGGAGGCAAATCTTATTGGACCATCAAACGGAGAAGAGCTAATTGTGCCAGGTATGTCTGAACGACTGGTAGAAATGATTAACTGTTCTGATGCTTTTATTTCTTTGCCAGGTGGCTTTGGGTACATTGGAGGAACCTGAACATACACCAGAAACTGCTTGGACTGTACAACATTGAAGAATTTTATGATTTACTTTGTGTGATCTTGATGATGCCCGGAGAAATGGGTTCGTGTCAAAACCTTTAAAAGAACTCATCTCACTGCCAGAACTGCTCCGGATCTAATTGACCAAATCTTAGCGTATGAACCACAAATTGACCCTATCCTTTCAAAGATAAATCGGTCCGAGGACGATCGTGGTAAGAGGCGTCAGATTAATCTGGATCTTAAACTTAACTTTTCGTGTAGAATTTCAGCTAACCAGGTACTATCTTCCAAGCTCTTCTTCTACTGTTTAAGACATTGGGGACAATGTCTCATTTAGGTTTGGGGGATGGAATTAGTTGATCAGTATCTTATTTTTAGTTGTGTGTTGTTTTTATTTTTAGTCCAAATTTTTTTCGAAAAATACAAAAAAATTGAAATTTTTCAAAAATTACAAAAATATTTTGCGTTTTTGTGTTTTTATTTTGACTAAAAAGGTGAAATTGGTAAGAGATAGCTGAGTAAGGAGTTTCCACTTCTGAGACGTATCTCAAACCTAATTCGGAACAAGTTAATTTTTGTATATTTCCTTTTGAATTATTTAATTTGTGAATTCTTCATAATACTGACTAAAATGGATATTCATATGCTCAGTTAGCATGTATTATCAACATGTATAGTAACATACGGACATGAGCTATAATTGAAAAGATTGTAATATTCAGTGCTCTAGTTTAATTGGAGGAAGCATCTCAAAAAGTGATGGAGTAAAAAAAAAAGTCTGAGATCCGAGTTATTAAGTCTGTAAGGGTGTTTAACACATAGTGCCCTAAAGCCAACTGGTTTGGGAGTCACTGGCCCAAAGCTCGCTACATGGATCAAAGATATTGCAAAAATATATATATCTGAAGTCTGAATAATTAAGTCCTTAGGGGTGTCTTAACACCTGGTGCCCTAAAGCCAACTGGTTTGGGAGCCACCGACCCAACACTCGCTACATAGATGGAAGATATTGTATATAAATAAAAAAAAATCAAAAATCAAAGAAAAAAAATCAAAAAAATTAGAAAAATTATTCCATTGCTACAAAAAGGTGTGAATTCTGAGAAAACTTTAGGAAAAAAATATTACTCTCTTATCAACTACACTGTGACTGTTGTGGGAAAAAAATGAGTTGATTAATATTTTATTGGCTGTGTCTATGGAGAATGGTAAATATAATCGGAGAATTTACTTATTCGGTAATTTAGAAAGAAAAAAACACTAGTAACTTGGAGTAGAAGTTTCACCTGATTAGTCACTAACTTCTTTATTCTATTTTCTCTTGTCTTTTTGCTTTTGTGTGCATTAGTTTTACTACATTTTTACTTTTGTAAATTGTTTGTGGGTATCATTGATGTAAACCCTCACGAGACTACAACTCATCCACTAGGGACACCTAGGGTTTAAAGGCTTGTTGCATACGCTAAATGCAATCGTGATCCCTACGAAAGTGGCTTAGTTAAATTTTATTTTAAAGATTTTATGTTATTTTATTCTATGTTTTGCTCGATGACTAGCAAAATGTTAGGTTTGAGGGTGTCATGAGTGGTAAATGTATTACTATTTCTCACTCATTTGACCTAATATTTTGTACAGTTTCTTGAGTTTTGTGAATATTTTGATGTGTTTTGTGTTATTTTGTAGATAAAAAAAGTTTCAGGACATTTGGAGGTGATTTGGGGCCAAAACAGTGAAAAAGAACACAAAAGGGCATTTTGGTCATTTGCCGCATCGCGACGCCTAACGTGTGCCGCACTATGCTAACATGAGCCGGGGACACATGTCAGAATCTGAGAAGTTTGACTTTGCTAACGTGCGACGGACTTTGCTAACGTGCGTCATGCCACGTGTCACCATCACAGCCGACTGCGCTAACGTGCGTCGTGCGACGTGTCACCTCACAGCCGATCTACTAACGTGCGCCGTGCCACGTGTCGCAATTCTATGGTGCCGACAATCCCTTTTGCCATGTGTCGACACGTCAGCACCACGTTAGCGCCACGTCACTGCCACGTCAGCATAATTATTGAATTAATTATCCGTAATCGCCACGTCAGCAGATAAGAATCTGAACCGGCCAATCAGAGAGCGACACGTCATCGCATAGCGACGCAAGAACAAACTTGGCGTCGCGACGCGGGAAGCTTATTGAGGCCTATAAATAGAGCTCGAAATTTCAGTTTCAGATGTACCTTCTTATCTGAATTCTCTGATGTAAATAGGGAGTTTTCTATATAGTTTCTTTTAAATTTTAGTTTTGTAATTAATTTTAATTACGTTCTGTAATAATAGTAATTTACTTTTTTTACTTTTACAGTTTTTACTATTCAACATGATGAGGTAACTTCCCCCTTCTCGGGTGAAAGGTAATCTTTTACTATTGTGTGGGACACAGGACCTGAGCGACGCCGTTCCTAGGCTCGCGGCCTAGTTGGGAAGGATTACATAACATGGAGTCGCCACCCGGTGTGAACCGGGACAAAGATTTAAGGCCGCACTCACCCCTCGCAAGGGAAGACCTCAAACCGTTGGGTTCGGAATGGTCCCTTACTTATGTCACTTGTAATGAAAGGATTCATGTAATAATTTAAACAAGCTGAAGTAACACTTATTCCTAAGGGTATCATGCTTCTAAATTCACATTAATAAAATAAAATATGCGCCAAAATATACATGTATTTCACATATATCTTACATTTAAATTTGCATGCTTAACATATATCAAGATAGCAACTAACATACAACTTTACTTGCATATCACATTCAGGAAAAAACACAAGCACACATATTAACCATACAAGCACACATATGGGCACTTTTCAAGTGGTACGTGGAATTGTGGCCCAAGTACAGACCGCACTACCGTCCATTCGGAATCGGCTACGGAATTTACGTCTGGGTTTCCATCCGATATACCGCAAGAAATAATGCTCAAATGTTATCATGACATAAGCATACGAATTGTGACGCATTTGCATAAGAAAGATCAACTAATAGGCAATTATGCATGAATATAATAAGACAGACTCAGTTCAGTGTGTGTGCGTTCGTGTAGCGTTCGTAAACGCGTTCGAACGGAAATGAAACAGAATGCTCACGTTCGAGTAGCGTTCGTAAACGCGTTCGAACGGAAATGAAACAGAATGCTCACGTTCGAGTAGCGTTCGTAAACGCATTCGAACGGAGACGAGGCAGAATGCTCATGTTCGAGTGGCGTTCGTAAACGCGTTCGAACGGAGATGAGACAGAAAGCTCACGTTCGTATGGCGTTTGTTAACGCGTTCGAACGGATACGAGACCTGACACATAATAAGGCAAAAACACATGCGCGTTCGAGTTGCGTTCGCGAACGCGTTCGAACGGACACGGACCTGATGCAATACATAAACAGAAAATAAAAGGGCGCGGCGAAGCACTGCCGTAAAGGTGACCTTTTGGGGCTCTTGATCTCTCGAAGAGAGGACCTTTAGACCAACATGCTAAGCCCATGCGCGTCATATCACACATGCAAGAATAGAACCAATCATATCAACCAAGTATGCCCGATTGAACGCATCTTACATCCAATCCGAACACACGTCAACCGGCGCGGCAAAGCATCGTGGTAAAGGGCTTTTAGCCCCTCCCCATAGGGGATCTCACAACACACTTACTAAGCCCATGCGCTCAATTGACTTATACATACGAAAATAAAGATAATAATATCAAACTAAGTATGCTCGATTGAACGTATCTTGCGTCCAACCGAACATACATCAACCGGCGCGGCGAAGTAGTGTCACGAAGGTGGCCTTTTCGGCTCTTTGTCTCACAAATGGAGGACCTTTGGACTAACTCACTAAGCCCATGCGCTTGGTTGAATCATACAAAAATAAACAATATATTGAATTCAAGAGAAAACTAAATAAACAAAAAGCAACACAACGAAAGAGAGATGGTGCCGTTTACTTAAGCGGTACGTGGAGTTGTGGCCCGAGTACAGATCATATTACCGTCCATTCGGAATCGGCTATGAAATTTATGTCCGGGTTTCCATCCGATATACCGCGAGAGTTGACACATCTCTCATTCATCTAATGCCCACAACATATTACATCTCATAATTCATGCATATTTATATACTCAAAAATCACAACACACATTTCAACATTACAATCATACAAGAAATACTTAATAAATAATGCGGAAAAGGAAAACAAGTGTGAAAGATACCCTCAGGTCTAACCTTTTAAGCCGTCTCTCGGACTCACGTTCCACGAAGATCGAAAGGGGAGTAAGGCTCCGCAACTTTTCTGGTCCGCTGGTTCAACGTCCTAGCTCACTGCTTCGCTGCTTTGCTTGTTGTTCGAACTCCGTTCTGCTCCTATTCGGCTCCTGTTTTGCTGCTCACTGCACGGGCTACCTGTTTCAATGTTTTCAAAGAACTATTCCAAGTTGTGGGGGTTCTTAGTGTAATTAAAAGTGATTATTTTTAAGATTATCTATGTAGTTTTCTAAGTTACTGTTTTTTTAGGATTTTGGGCTACTGTTTTAAGGTAATCTAGGAGGTTGTTTTGGCGTGTTTTAGAATTCGGCTATGGGTGAGTTTGGGTTCGGCTATGGAGGGTGGTCTTGTGGTGGTTTCTTTGTTTTCTTTTTGTGTGTGTATGAAGTGTTTTCTCTTGGATGTGTTTTGGGTGTGTAGAGAGAGTCTAGAGAAATTTCGAGAGAGCTTGGGTGTGAATTGTGTTGTGTGAAGGATCGGAATGGCCTTGGTTAGGGGTTGTTTATATAGAGAATGGCTAGGGTTTACAAGGGAAGGGATTTGTGCATTTAATTAGGATGTGATTTAGTTTTAAACAAGGAAATCAAAGGATTGAGGGGGGGACAAAATATTTTACTTTAGGAAGTTGTGATATTTAATTTGTGTTGGTTTAGGAATACAAATATTTTATATTGGTAAGTATCTTATTAGATTAGGAAGTCAAATATATGATTGGCTTTAATTGGTTATGATTGATTTTAATTTGGTATGATTATCTTTTGATTTAGTATGTGATTTGTTTAATTTAGGCATGGTTTTAGTTTAAGTTGGTAATTGTTTATTTTAATTGGTAAATGATTTAAATGTTTTATTTAATGTTTAATATTTAATTTAATATTTAATTATTTAATTTGGGATGTGTTTTATGGGCTTTGGGGAGCTAAATGGGCTGGTGTGAGGCTAGCAGCAAAACCAGAATTACCGACACCGTTCGAACGCTCCCTCGAACGCTACTCGAACGCCCGCAATCTGTTTCCCGTTCGAACGAAGTAACGAACGCAGCACCAACGAAGACAGTGAGCTTGCTTATTCTGAATTTCCCCTTCCGATATCCGTTTCCCGCGGCATCCGTGACTTAAAAGTTAGTTGTCTCCAAATAAGACTCATCATAGGGTTTTATGCGTAAAAATATACTCATGTTGCAGAAGAGATTCAGCGAAATGAATAATTTGTTCCTCGTAGGATTGATACTTTTTATACTACTTGAACGATATGTGCGCTTGCGTTATACGCGTGTGATTGCACCGGTCAACAGAACCATTCTGGTGGTTGACGGCTTCATTTCATGTATTGTACTTCTTCCCTTACCAGCAAATGCATGTGACATCAAAACATGCATCCAAATGATTCAGCAGTCAGTGCAATTTGGAGGAAATGCAACTGAAGATCCTAATGCCCACATCAGCAACTTCCTGGAAGTTTACGGCATTTTCAATTACAATCGAGCATCTGAATAAGCAATGAGACTGCGAGTTTTTCCATATTCCTTAAAAGATAGATCAAAGACTTGGTTACATTCACTACCAGCAAGTTCCATCACAACTTGGAACACTCTAGCCACCAAATTCCTTGCAAAGTATTTTCCACCAGCCAGAACAGCAAAACTGAGGAATGACATCACATCCTTTGTACAACATGACTCGAAAACTCTCTACGAAGCTTGGGAAAGGTACAAAGATTTGCTCCGGAAATGTCCTCCCCATGAGATTCCAAAATGGCTTCAAGCCCAAACATCTATAATGGATTTTCGGACTGATGAGAACCACAATTGATGCTGCTGCTGGAGGAGCACTAATGGCAAAAGAAGAAGATCAAGCCTGGGACTTAATCAAAGAAATGGCTAATAATAATTCCTTGTGGCCAACAGAAAGGAGCATGATCCAGATAATTACAGGAATTTATGAAGTTGGAGCCAATACAGCAGTCAACGCCAAGCTGGATCAAATATGAAAATTCAGGGAGACTCTCGTATGCAAGGCAATATTGGATCCACAAGTTCACCATATGGAGGAGGACTAGAACCAAAAAAAAAAAAAAGAGACGGTGAATTATGTCAACAATTTCAATAGACAGAGGAATAATCCATATTCAAACACCTACAACCCGGGGTGGAGGAATCATCCCAATTTTTCATGGAGCAACAATTCAGGGCAGAAGAACAATCCACCACCTGGATTCCAACAATAGAACTATCCACCACCTGGATTCCAACAGCAGAACAAAGGTCAGGAACATGAAAAAGAACCAGGAATAGCGAAAGTGATGACTCAGCTTAAAAAATATGATGCTATGTTTCAAAGTCAATCTGCTTCCATTAAAGCACTGGAGAACCAAATTGGACAACTGGCCAATGTTCAGAGTTACAGACCGCCAGGAAATCTTCCCAGCAACACAGAACCAAATCCAAGGAATCGAGGGAGGGATCAATGTCAAGCCATTACCTTGAAAAGCGGTACTGAAATCAATAAAGATGTTGGAATCAATGCATCAATTGAAGAAATTCCAAAAGAAACAGAGCAACAGATGGAGGAAAAAGAAGCAAAGGAAAAAGATCAAATCACTCCACCTCCACCTTTTCCACAGCGTCTTCAGAAAAATAAACTAGATAAGCAGTTTGCTCGTTTCTTGGAGGTTTTCAAAAAGCTGCACATCAACATCCCATTTGCAGAAGCGTTGGAAGAAATGCCCAGCTTTGTCAAATTCATGAAAGACATTCTTTCACGAAAACGGAGATTGGGAGATTACGAGATAGTAGCACTGACGGAAGAATGCAGCGCCATCATTCAGAGGAAACTTCCCCCGAAGTTGAAAGATCCTGGCAGTTTTATTGTCTCATGCACCATAGAGAACATTATATCGGTAAAGCTTTATGTGATTTAGGTGCAAGTGTTAATTTGATGCCTTTTTCTATTTACAGGAAACTGCAAATTGGAGAAGCAATGTCTACCTCAGTCTCTCTGCAACTTGCTGATCGAACGCTCGCATTTCCGAGAGGTGTAGTTGAAGATGTGCTGGTTAAAGTTGACAAACTTATTCTCCTAGCATATTTCATTATCCTTGACATGGAGGAAGACAAAGATGTACTTATCATCCTTGGAAGACCATTCTTGGCTACAGGTCGAACTGTTATTGATGTGCAAAAATGAGAACTAACCATGAAAGTTCAGGACCAAGAAGTTACCTTTAATGTTTTCAAAGCCATGAAATTCCCAAGTGATGAAAAGAGGAAGAATTTTTCAGAGTTGATTGTTGTTGATAATATCATCCAAGATACTGAGCCACCTCCCACAGACAAACTTGAAGCTTGCATCACCAACATGACTGATACCGAGCTAGATGCTGAAATCCTGGAATATATTGACAAACCATTTCGGTTCAAATCGACACCACCAGTTGAAAGTCTGGAACTCCCGAAGAAGGAGCGAATCAAGCCCTCAACTGAAGAACCACCACAGCTGGAGTTGAAGCTACTTCAGAGCCATCTCAAGTATGCTTTCTTAGGAAACTCTTCTGAATTACCTATTATTGTTTCTTCTTCACTAACATTGGAGCAGGGAGAAAAATTGTTGAGAGTGTTACGAGAACACAAGAAATCCATTGACTGGACTATAGTCGACATTCAAGGCATTAGTCCATCATTTTGCATGCACAAGATTCTGATGAACGATGAGTAAAAACCTACAGTGGAGCATCAACGAAGACTAAATCCAATCATGAATGAGGTTGTACAGAAAGAGATTATCAAATGGTTGGATGCTGGCATCATTTATCCCATCTCAGACAGTACTTGGGTGAGCCTTATGCAGTGTGTACCAAAGAAAGGAGGAATTACTGTTGTCACAAATGAAAAGAACGAGTTGATTCCAACAAGAATGGTGACTGGTTGGAGAGTATGCATGGACTACCAAAAGCTGAACAAAGCAACAAGGAAATACCATTTTCCGCTACCATTCATTGATCAGATACTGGACAGACTGGCGGGACATGAATTCTATTACTTTCTGGATGGATATTCGGGGTACAATCAGATTTCCATCACCCTAGAAGATCAGGAGAAAACCACTTTTACATGTCTGTATGGTACTTTTGATTTCCGCAGTATGCCATTTGGACTATGTAATGTTCTTGCCACCTTCTACGTTGCATGATGGCCAACTTCTCAGACATGCTGGAACAGAGTATGGAGGTTTTCATGGATGACTCTGTATTTGGAGACTCTTTTGACCATTGCTTGCAAAATCTGGAACATGTATTACAAAAATGTGAAGATACCAACCTGGTATTCAACTAGGAGAAATGCCACTTCATGGTACATGAAGGCATTATTTGGGACATCAGATCTCACAAAAAGGGGATCGAGGTAGACAAAGTAAAGATTGAAATAATTGAAAAATTACCTCCGCCAACATAGTCATCAAGTATTCAGAGCTTTCTCAGACATGCAGGCTTTTACATGAGATTTATCAAAGACTTCTAAAAGATTGCTAAACCTCTGTGCAATCTTCTGGAAAAGGATCTGCCTTTCAACTTCACCAAAAAATGTCACGAAGCTTTTGAGATCCTAAAACATAAGCTAGTTTCTGCTCCTATCATTGTAGCACCAGACTGGACCCTTCCATTTGAGGTGATGTGCGATGCTAGTGATTTTGCTGTAGGTGCAGTTTTAGGACAACGCAAAGCAAACATTTTCCACACCATTTATAACTCCAGCAGAACTTTGAATGAAGCTTAACTCAACTACACAACCACTGAAAAGGAGTTGCTTGCAGTTTTGTTCGCTTTTGATAAATTCTGATCATATCTGCTAGGTCCCAAAGTGGTGGTCTACATAGATCATTCAGCAATCAAATACCTGATCGCGAAGAAAGATGCCAAACCCAGATTGATCCGTTAGATACTTCTTCTGCAAGAATTTGACGTGGGAGATCTGCGACAGGAAATGGACAGAAAATCAAGTGGCAGATAATTATCAAAATAGATGCAAAGAACTGACAATCAAAGAAAATTTTCCAGATGAACAGTTATTGCCATGAAATAGCATGATGTCCATTGGTATGCTGACTATGTCAACTACATAGTATCGGGGAAAATGGCCGTTGGAATGGACAACTCAACAACGAAAGACGTTCTTCAAGAAGTCAAACACTATGTCTGGGATGAGCCGTACCTATTCAAATGATGTGCTGATCAATTATTGAGACGGTGTATTCCCACATAAGGAGGTCAACAATGTTCTGCAACATTGTCATTCATCACCATATGGCGGACACTTCAGCGGAAACAAAACTGCAACCAAAGTCCTACAATCAGGTTTGTTCTGGCCCACTCTTTTTAAAAGATGCTTACTTATTTTTCTCTTCAATGTGACAGGTGCCAGAGAATGGGAAATATTTTGAGGAGAAATGAAGGACCTCTGCAAAATATTCTGGAAGTGGAGATCTTTGATGTATGGGGGATGATTTTATGGGACCTGGTTCCATCATTTGGAAACTTGTAACATACTGGTTGATGTAGATACGTCTCCCAACTGGCTTGAAGCAATTGCACTGCCAGCAAACGATTCAAAAGTGGTGATCAAATTCCTTAAAAAGAATATTTTCACTCGTTCGAACCTGAGCTTATCAGTGATGGTGGCTCACATTTCTACAACAAATATTTCGATGCACTCCTCTCCAAATACGAAGTTACTCATAAGGTTGCCACTGTCTACCATCCACAGTCAAATAGATAGGTTGAAGTTTCAATTAGGGAGATCAAAAGAATCTTGGAAAGAACCGTTGGATCAACAAGAGAGGACTGGTCTACAAAACTAGATGACGCACTATGGGGCATACCAGAAAACTTAAAAGACACCCATGGTATGTCCCATATTGAATGATGTTTGGGAAAGCGTGTCATTTGCCAGTTGAGCTTGAAACACAGGCGTACTGGGCACTGAAGAAGTTAAATCTTGATCCACAAGCTGCATGAGAATAAAGACTCCATCAATTCAATGAACTGGAGGAATTTTCGCCTACAGGCTTCTGAGAATGCCAAATTATACAAAGAAAAAGACCAAGAAATTGCATGATCGAAAAAATAGTGTGCAGGTAATTGGAACCAAGGCATCATGTGTTGTTGTACAATTCAAGGTTGAAACTTTTCCCTGGAAAGTTGAAATCAAGGTGGTCAGGTCTATTTGTGATTACCCAAGTTTTACCATATGGAGCTGTTGAGTTACTTGATCCCAACACCAACGAAACATTCAAGGTTAACAGTCAGCGTGTCAAGCAATACTGGGGAGAATCATTTGAGCGACAAAAAGAAAGTGTCACACTTTCATATCCAGCCTAACTTTGAGAAGTCATGTCTAGCTGACGACTTTAAACTTAGCGCTCGCTGGGAGGCAACCCATGCAATTTATGTATTTATTGTGATTTGGGTGTTTTATTTTTGTGTGTTTAATTTTTTCAGGTAAAGTCATTTCACGATGGAAGAAGTTCTAGCAAATCTCCCAAGCCATTTCCTTCTCTCCCTCAAAACTCTTTGATGAAAGTTCAAAGCTCGCTTGGAACGAATGAGACTACTGATGATCAAAGGTTATTCCTACGGACATTCGTTGGATTATCGAAGCATGGGTCTGATGGCAGGTGGTCTTCTGACTCTTTTATTTCACATTTTTCTGGTTTAGGAAGAAGCATCTATGCAAAAAAGAGAAGAACTAAAAGAATGGGTGTATGCTATAAATGTGCTCGTATGTTTTGTGATACTCGTTGTCGTTCTTTAGGAATGATGTCTGATAAACGTGAATGATAAGATTAATTTCTTTATGGATGGCTGAGTAAGGAGTCTTTGGATGACATATCTAAAATCTTGAGACGCATCCCAGTGGATATGTGTATCACGAAATTCGCGTGTTATATATTATTCGAAAGAAAGACAACAGTTAAGTCTCGAGCATCTTACTCAAAAAGACCATGTTTGCCAATTATTAAGAAAATTGGATGGGAAGCTTGTCCCGATGCATAAACGTCAATCAAGCCGTAAATTATTATAAATATTATATCTCTTTATCTTTTCCTAATAATTGTGTTTCGTTTTGTTATTTTCTTTTATTTTCTCCGACAGGATCCAGATCGTTTTACTAACCCGATTTATTTTACTGTTTATCTAATAATTGTCATTTGGCAGGTACTAGTGCTATTGTTACTCACCCTTTTTCAGGTTTATAAATTCAACCCATCATTGCACTTTTGAAGGCATCCGATTTGAGAAAGAAGTACATAAAAAAATTAAAGTTACTTCAAGAAGACGAGTTGAAAACATCTGTGTGTTTTGCGGTATTAGTGTTGGTACTAAGCCACAATACATAGAGGCAGCACAAGAATTGGGTCGAGTCATAGATGAGAAGAATATGCACTTAGTATATGGCGGTGGTAATCTTGGATTAATGGGGGATCGTTTCAAATGTCGTACAAGAATGAGGCAGTCCAGTTCTGGGAATCATCCCAAAACCCTTGGCGGAGGAGAATCTTATTGGACCATCAAACATAGAGGAATTGATCGTGCCAGGAACGTCTGAACGACTGGTGGACATGATTAACCGTGCTGATGCTTTTATTGCTTTGCCATGTGGCTTGGGTACATTGGAGGAAATTTTTATAGTGCTATCTTGGGCGAACTTGAACATACACCAGAAACCGATTGGGCTGTTTAACGTTGATGGATTTTGATGATTTTCTTTGTGTGTTTCTTGATGATGCCCGGAGAAATGGGTTCGTGACAAAACCTCTAAAGAACTCATCTTCACTGCCAGAACTGCCCCATATTTAATTGACCAATCTTAGCCTATGAACCATAAATTGACCCTATCATTTCCAAGATAAATGGTCTGAAGACGATCGTGTAAGAAGCGTCGAATAAATCTGGATCTTGACCTTTAATTTCCTTTCTCGATGTAGAATTGCAGCTAACCAGGTACTGTTTCTAAACTCATCTTCTACTTTTAAGACATTGGGGACATGTCTCATTTAGGTTTGGGGTGGGGAATAGTTAGTATTGTATTTTTTTTTTTTATGTGTTTTTATTTTTAGTCATAAATTTTCGGAAAAATTCAAAAAATTGAAATTTTTTACAAAAATCAAAAAAAATTTTGTGTTTTTGTGTTTTTAATTTGATTAATCATGTGAAATTGGTGTGAGATAGCTGTGTAAGGAATTTCCATTCCTGAGACGTATCTCAACCTATTTCGGAACAAGGTTAATTTTGTTAATTTCATTTTGAAATATTTAATTTGTGAATTCTCCCATAATACTGACTAAAAGGATCTTCATATGCTCAGTTGACATGTATTATCAAATACATGGTAACATACGGACATGAGTTGTAATTGACAAGCTTGTAAATATTCAGTGCTCTAGTTTAATTGGAGGAAGCATCTAAAAAACGATGGGATAAAAAAACGTCTGAGATCCGAGTTATTAAGTCCGTAGGGGTGTTTTAACACCTAGTGCCCAAACAAACTGGTTTGGGAGTCACTGACCCAAAGCTCGCTACATGGATCGAAGATGTTAGAAAAAAAAATATATATCTAAAGTCCGAGTAATTAAGTTGTAGGGGTGTCTTAACATCTGGTGCCTAAAGCAACTGGTTTGGGAGTCATTGGCCTAAAGCTCGCTACATGGATGAAAGATATTGTATATAAAAAAAATCAGAAAAATCGAGAAAAATATTTCCATTGCTTAAAAAAGATGTGAATTCTGATATAACTTTAGGAGAAAAATATTACATTCTTTTCAACTACACTGGTGAATATTGTGGGCACAATGAGTTGATTAATATTTTGTTGGTTGTGTATACGAAGAATGATAAAAATAATCGGAGAGTTCACTTATTTGGTAATTTAGAAAGAAAGACAACAACTATTAACTTGGATAAGATGTTTCACTTGTTTAGTCACTAACTTCTTTATTCTCTTTTCTCTTGTCTTTTTATTTTTGTGTGCATTAGTTTTACTATCTTTTTATTTTTGTAAAACATTTGTGGGTATCGTTGTTGTAAGCCATCACGAGACTACAACTCGTCCACTAGGGACACCTATGGGTTTAAAGGCTTGTTGCGTACGTTAAATCCAACCGTGATCCCTACGAAAATGGCTTAGCTTAATTTTATTTTAAAGATGTTTACGTTATTTTATCTTGTTGTTTTGCTCGAGGACTAGCAAAATGTTAGGTTTGGGGGTGTGATGAGTGGTAAATGTATCACTATTTCCCACTCATTTGACCTAATATTTTGTATAGTTTCTTAAGTTTTGTGAATATTTTGATGTGTTTTGTGTTATTTTGTAGATAAATAAAGTTTCAAGACTCTCTGGAAGTGATTCTGGGCCAAAACAGTGAAAAATGACAAAAAAAGGCAAAATTATAATTTGGCGCGTCGCGACCACTAACGTGCGCCGCTTCATGCTAAAATGTATCGTGCCACGTGTCACAATCTGAGAAGTCTGCTAACATACGCCATATGCTAACGTGCGCGTGGCACGTGTCAAAATCAAAGCAGATTTGCTAACGTGTGTCGTGCCATGTGTCACAATCACATGCTGCCGACAATCGCCATTGCCACGTGTCGTCTACGTGTCAACCACGTGGCATCCACATCAGTCACATGCCGAGTCAGCTTTCCACGTGTCAGCCATGTCATCATCAATCAATCATCTTGTGCCACATGTCACCATCACATGGTGCTGACAATCCACATCACCACATCATCGCCACGTCGGCATAATCATTCAGCTGCTGAGCCGCCTTGCCACGTGTCAACAGCGCCGCGTTTGGCGTCGGAAATCACGGCGCGTTGCGACATGTAAAAGATGGTGCGTCGTGACGCGCCCCACTTACTCATGCCTATAAATTCAGTCGAATTTTCTGATTTCAAATGTACCTTCCTCTCTGTAATTCCTTGAGAATAATAAGGAGTTTGTATCTAGTTTATTTAATTTCAGTTTTGTAATTAATTTTATTTATTTTTAATAGTAATTTACTTTCTTTACTTTTTCAGTTTTTACTATTCAGCAATGAGGAGGTAACTTCCACCTGCTATGGTGAAAGGTAAAGCTTTTATTATTGCTATTTAGATTAATCTCCCTTAATTATAATATAATAATTATTTAAAACTTGACTTAATGAGGATACCGCTATATTGGCCGGTTAGTAATTGATATTAAATTGGTTTTAACCTGACTAAACAATGATACCGCCTGGTTGGTCGGTTGGTGATTAATTATTAATTTGACTTAATCAGTTTACCGCCTATATAGCTGGTTGGTAATATCACACAAGTTAATATATTATATTAAGGGAGATATCTAAAATAGTAGTAATAAAAGTGGATCATTTAACCCTATCATTTTCTTTTATTGTACTTTTTCCTTTTTAATTTCTAGCATTTACTTTTCAGCATTTTACTTTATGTCTTTTATTTTAAGTTTTTACTAGTTATAAATATGTATCGTAACTAAGCCTGTTATCTGGGGTTGTGATGAATACCAATATCACCGGTTTATAATGGGTTATTTTATAGTTTGGGTAATATAAAGGTTTACTTATTAAGACTTAAGCTTAATGCGTCTTGTTAACTGGCCACTAATAAGATTGATCGGGTAAACTTAAAATAAACTTGACGAAGGAATTTTAGGTTTAAGACCCTAGACTTAATAACCCACGATCCTCATTGAGGATAGATAACCATTTAATAGATTTCCTTACATGATAGACATATACATGTTGGGCGGGGGTAACCACAATTGGAACTTAGTCTTAATGAATCTAGGTAATTTGATTGACATAGACATATGATTTAATTGGGTTACACTGGGTATTTGCATCCGACCATCGACAGAGGCTTTTGCAGAATTTCGTGTTCCAGATTAGTAAACCAATATATTACACAAACATAAAATAACCACTTCATCTTTAAAAAGATATTGGAAAGATTCACAACCCTGGATAGTTTAATAAATTTGAATTTTCCTCAACCAACTTAATCGCCATTTTATTTACTTGTTTTAATTTAAGTCACCATTCCAATCAACCAATCAATCCATTAGATACTAGTAATCATTTGACCTCATAAAACTAATAGCTTAGGTATTAAGTCCTCGTGGGATCGATACTTTTTATACTACTTGAACGATACATGCGCTTGCGTTATATGCGTGTGACAACACCGG
The DNA here is from genome assembly GCA_019454045.1 of Zanthoxylum bungeanum. Classification (NCBI taxonomy): domain Eukaryota; kingdom Viridiplantae; phylum Streptophyta; class Magnoliopsida; order Sapindales; family Rutaceae; genus Zanthoxylum; species Zanthoxylum bungeanum. The sequence goes on from SKCR01034366.1 coordinate 40,814, forward strand.
TCAAGAACTGATTTCCGAAGTTATACCACGACCATGGATTTACTAAATCGCAAACACGTGCAGGATGCCTATGCCCTGTACACAGGACTGACAGATTCTATCTTGATACGCACATGATATCATGAGCATCAGTTCACACCCAACGAACAGGCGGAGGTCTGATCATGAATAGATCTGTGGCGTGACTGCCATCAAAGTGTGGAGGATAACTCATATATCCACAATGGTATCTCAAGTCGAAGGACCACTATGCTTGCTAAACTCGAGAAGATTCTTATTGACGTTGGTGTACCATCTATTAGGAAATATTCAGTGAGTCGTTCAGTGTTTATCAAATAAACACCTACATGTCTATACGAGTCTCCCGAGACTCATGGTTCATTGGGATAAACCATCGGACCAAGTCACGATATACGACATGTACTTGTCTCAACGGATTTTACTAACTGACCCGTGTTAGTAAATCTTGACCAGGAACTTTATTTAAGGATATACAACTTATAGTGATGCTTCCCAATGTCAATTACAAACTACGTTGTAACTGCGCACTACATTGTAAATCCTAGGGTCTTTGTCAAATATACATGTATCACTAAACTAGATTTAGTTTCAATCTAATCATAATTAGATATCTAATTGTAATTAGATCGAATATGTGTATAAAAGACAAGAGGTGCTACCATTAAATAAGTAATATTATGGAAAATGGAATTGCTCGTATTCATGAATCGGACATAAATACGATCCGGATTGGCATTCCGAGAACCAACCGCCAAACCACCCTTTCCGGGCTTAAGCGGAGCATGTAAAAGCCCCGGCTTTCCAATACTCTTACAAGAAACGCACTCTATGGATTCGAACCCAAGACCCCAAGGTGAGATCATGCGCCCTATGACACGCTCAAAAAATGGTTCTTTACTCCCAAGTATAAGAGTGTCAAAATAATAAAATAACTCGGTAAGTCCGGGGTAAATCCACATGGAATAAATTTAGTAAAACAAAATAAAAATTCGAGTAAAATAAAAATATTGGATTTATTTGAAGTGGTGGAAAATTTTAAATTGAACTACAACAATAGATTAAAAAGCTGGGATTAGGAGATCCACTATTAATATTTCAAATATAAAGAAATCTTACTTTTTATAATATACAAATTGTTATTATTACCCAGTTAATTTACTTCAGGAATTAATTATGCTAAAACATATAAAATTAGCCATAAAGGAGGTGATAACATTTGTCTATAACAAGTCCAGTTAGGTACTAAATTATATCAAAAATAAAACCAGCCATATAGGCGGTAGCAAAGTTTGTCAATAATTAATCCAGATTTAAATTACTTATTCAGATTACAATTTATATATTATAATATAAATAATATTAATCTATATTCTCATATTAAGAGTTTCACTCTTTACCCCAACATGATGAAATTAGCTACTCATGATTTGAAGAAAAACATGCATAATTTTATTACTGAAATAAAAAGAAATTACAAGAAAGCTTAAAAAATTAAAACATACAATATACTCTCTCCCAAATTCTACAAGAGAACTTTGAAAGAAAACATGAAGAAAAATGAGAGGTGAACAACTATATTTATAGTAAAAGTGCTCATCTCTCAATTATTAATTATAATTTTCCAAATCAAATACAAACAACAAACTTTTACTAATTTATTTTTTTCTTTTTCCTTTTTTGACTTTTTTTTTTTTGTTGATAATTTTTCAAACATGATCACAATCCACCTAAAGTGGATTATGACATTTCAACTTTTAATTTTTAATTTTTAATTTTTTACTCTATTTTCTAATAATTAAGATTACATGCAACACACATTAACGTCTTCACCAATTTCGACCTTGAAAACCTCAGAACTAGAAATTCTAGTAAACATCAAAGTTGTAGATATTTGAGTCTTCTTTCATCTGGATCCGATATCGGAGTAAAAATTTATGGTCAAATTATGAAAATTGCGCAAAGCTGAAATTTCCAAAATTGTACAATGTTATAACGCCCTTTTGTAACATCCCTAATCCGGAGATGCTATCGGTAAGGAATATGTCATCCTATCCCCATGAGTCTCTAACTCTCTGACAATTGCTAATCTCATTTCATACATAAACCTATACATGGGACCATTGCACATCTCAACAACATAAATGCATAATATTTCTCATACTAAATACTCAAATGCACTATACAATACAACTCTGACAGTGAACTCTTATAATACATTACATATGTAACCTTTATTATATAATATATATGATACATGATATTTCCTGACTTTGACTGGACTCAACTCTGTCTCTGACTTGACCTGGTGGACCGAACACCTTAATGACTGCCATCAGTATCCATCCTTTCGAACTCGTCCTCGGAGTAACCTGCAAAATAAAAACACTGAGAATGGAGGGTTAGATCGTTTGAACGATCTAGTCAGTGGACAATTTAAATCGAAAACTAATTCTTTCTGAAAAGTTTCATAGTTCAAAAATGAAAATCCTCCAAGAAATAATATTTCCTGAAATATCTTTCTTATCTGAAAATACTTATCTTTCTGTAAAACTTTTCTGAAAACTAATTATGTATGTAAGACTCGAGCTTTTTTTGTAAAACTGAGTTCTCGTGAAAATTATTTCGTAAAACTTATCGTTTCTGAAAAATCACTTTCTGAAAAGTCTAGATCTGAAAACTTTGTATCTGTATATTTGGCGTATGGGGGAGTTACACATCGTCGTCCTCTCATACGCATAATCTGACGCTTAGGGGTATCCCCCCAGTACGAAAATATCTGGTGGTCTTGAGGCGTTACGTCTCGCTGTCCCCCAAGCCACAAATCTGGAGTCGGGGTGCGGATCTATGCTACCCTCCAAACTCAAAATATGGGATCTATGGGCATCAATCATCCTTAGTCCTGAGATGCGTGTGCACACGATATCTGAAATCGTCAATTCCATATTTGAGTCAAGTTACATACTGAGGTGAGTTTTTCCTTCATGCCTCGAAATCATAAAACTCAAGCTTCTTGAAAACAATCTTTCTAAAATATCATCAATAGTAAAATAACTGAAATCAAACTCTAGATAACGCCTATGTGCTTTTAAAAGTAAGTCTTATACTGAAAATAACTTAATTGAAATCAATTGAGAAAAAAAGGTCCACTCACAGATTTTTGGATCAGACTGGCATTACTTTACTTCACCATAGAAGTTTGCGGCTCATGCGATGATCTATAATTGATAACTTAATTAGAATACAAGTCGTGGGATATGCTTTGAAATTATTATCGCTATATGACATACTATAATTGTGACATGATGTAATACATGTATATGAGTTGATACGAGACCCTAAGGGTGGCCTCTAACATCCTAGGTTGTAATTGGAAGGGTTAAATCTGATTCTGGAGATTGGCCACGCATCGCAACGCCAGACGTTGCGCATCGCGACGCCCACTGGTTCAGACCTGAGGCAGAGCCTCTTCTTGCTCTGCATCACAATGCTAAGCTTTAAGGGTCACGACGCCTACTCGATCATAACTATGCAGTAAGCTTCTGTTTGGTACGCGTCGTGACTCTAGGGGTTTAGCGTCGTGACGCTGGTCTGATTTCAGTGCCAAACTTCAACTCTTCAATTACATTCCCAAGCAATCCTCACACCCTTAAGCTAACATCAATACATAAATACTTTTCCAACTTTAATATTGCTCAAAACTTATCTTATCCCAAATCACCACCCAAACACACACTATCACATAGTGTCATTAAATCACAAAGTAATAATCCTCTAACACATTCCTACACATCAACACTTCATACCAAGCTAATCTTATCAAGATACTTCTTACAATACATGCTAACAACTCATCCAAAGCCAATTATGCAATTCATATTACTAGGGTAACACAAAATGCGAATTGGGGCTTCATTTTCTTTGCCCAAAACCTAAATTAGAAGGAGGAAAAGGAAATAGAGAGCTTACTTGTCATGGGATATACTTGGAAGCATCACTAATTACTCCAAAAATAGCATGAGAAGAAGAGAAAAATGAGAAAGCTTCATAAATACTCATTCACATTTTTGGCCTGGAAAGGGGATGAATGAATAATGCTCTATTTATAGAGCAAGAGCTGATTTTTATGATGAAAAGAGTGGCCAAGATTGTGCCACCTCACCCCATTCTAGATCTCACCCGAATTTACTATAGCAGTCGTGGATATCTCAATTTTTGACTTATTTCTGATACGAATTAGGAAAAATATCCAATTCAAAAGTTGTAGATCTCGATCTTAGATTTCCGATGATATAAAGTTCATAAAAATCAAAGATCGTATGAAAATGTTACACCTGAAATACCTAAATTATGCATCGGAACTGTAAGGAATTGGCCGAATGTCTCAAAAGTCATTTCATGAGCACATATTTTATTTGAATATGATTCACATCATATATTATGCCGTCCAGAACTAGTTTTCGTCGTGATTATCATGGTGTTTCAAATTCTCCCCCCTTAGATAGGATTCGTCCTCGAATCCTTCTTAAAATCGGAATCTAGGATCTGCTTAGGCTTGAAATTCGTGATATTGAATATCTTACCACAATTTACAGGGTTCACGGCTATTTCCAAACCACCAATTTTCAACTGAAAATATACTCATAACATTTGTGTCATCCATTATATCATATCACTTCCCGATAATCTCTCATGAGCTATCAATACACCACAAGACAATATGATTTTCATGTTGGACCTTGAATGCCATGACTTGGAAGTCATTACTAAGGTTGTACAATAATTTGTCTGTATGAACTAGTAGGCATATGATACTCTTCATCTTTCTTAATTGCTCCAGAGTTCGTGGCTACAGTGAATATCCCTTAAATTCTTTACTTAGAGTTACTACCTCGTCTTCGTTTCATAAGATCTTTGCCGAGTACCATTTACTACCGTCATGTATCAAAGAAATCTCATTTCTAAACCTTCCTTGTCTCAAAGAAACCCTTTCTCTAGACCTCTAGTTATGCTCAACAACTTATTTGACTCGATCGGGTTCTTCTTAGCTGGTACTTTTGACTCTCTACAGAAATACATGTGTCTCTATGGTTGGGCTTCCCACGTTCTCATTCCGGGATAAATAAATTTACAAGAGTGATCATTTTCATTATTAACGATGCTTGTACTCAATACTTCCTTAGCTCCACTTGCCCGACCTGATCTTAGTATTCTTTCTCATAACTTAGCTATTTAACTCTCTATATTCTCCTTGCTAAGCTCCAACTGCTTATGAGCTCTTTTCTTCAAGATCTCATATCTTTTCTTATCTATGAGGCCTAGGGCTTCCTAGCTTACTGATGTTGTCTACCGATGACTCTTATACTTAAGATGTTAATTCTGGGTAGGTTTTCTAATGGTCCTCCTCAATTGGCTAAAGATTCAGGCTTAATTGCATGCACACTTGTGCTTAAACTATATTCCTTTTTATTGACATCGATGCTGGTGATTCGGTCTTGGCTTGAGTTCATGCTCTTTTCGTACTTTACTTTCGTTGTTACTATAAATCTGGTTGTTGTCTTTCACACCAACTTGTTCTCCATACCCGGTTGCATGCTAAGATATCCCCCTTTTTATTTTTTCCATAGTCTTGATCTATCAAGTGTCGTTAATCAGGTATATGTAAATATACATAAACTTGTAACTTTCATCTATATTCAATGACAGTTTACGTAAATTATACATTGATAACTCACCCACTGCACTAAATGCAGCATTGAAATGAAACCACCCATACCCGTGGTGGTTAGGTCAACTTAAACTATGACCGGTTACTTCACATGGATTACGTGAGTTCAGACATAATAGAACTTTAGTTTCATTCCAATACTGAGAAATCTTATTGTTACGCATTTCTGTCATCGTTTACTCAGTATTCTCTCTTATTGTCGCCACCTCGACAGTTTCACTTCCAAACATTTTACTTAGTGTTCTTTCGTTTTCTTTCCTACTTTATTATATACCTGCAACTTCAGTGATATGTGCCTTGGTATCCATCATGGAGTCATTTGTTTTCTGGGAATGTCTTAGGGACAAACATCGAGGTTCATCTTTGCTGTTGTTGTCTAACGAGGGCTGGAAGGGTGGGTGTTGGTCCTGAAGTCTTTCCGGTTGTGATGGTCTCACTAGCTACATGTGCTGTAGTTGCTCATATTGCTCATCTATAAGCCTAAGACTCCCTTATTTACATATCTGATGTTGGCTCCCACCCTAAGGTACTTCTGCTAGGATCTATCTGAATTTCCTCTTCCAACTTTACCTCTAATTTATTTCCGGCTATTAGTCATACTACCTCTTACTAAGAACCTCCTTAAGGTTCATGCTATCTGAAAACCCTACCATATTTCCTCTGTTATTCCTCCTCATCTCAGTTCCTTGAACCTCTTACGTCTTTTCTTCCTTGGAAGCTCCATCATTTATGACGGGTTAATATATCACTACTAATGTTTTTGGTTCATGTGTTACTCTCTTACTAATTTTCCTTCCCTAGCACAGTGGAAAGTTCTATTTGAGTCATATGTCTTGCTTCTGTGAGTCGTTATATGCGTCACATACTCTGGTTCTTTACTCTTTCGAGCCTCTACTTCCTTGAAGGCTTTCAATTCTGTGATAGGGCATGTCGTTCATTCTAAATTTGGCTAAACATACCATGATTCCCAATCACTTATCTCATACAATATATTACTATCTTCTTATCCATATCTAGGTTCTGTTGAGCTTCTTGGGTTGGCTGTCTTGCCGATTCGTGATCTATCTGTTCTGTCCAATAATCTTCTTTACTTGTTCAAGTCCTTGCTAGGCTATAATTTATAGGGTAAATACATATTTTCCTTGGAGATCTGAGATTACACGTTTATGTTAACTGTCTAAGTCCAACGATGGTCTAATTAGATGCTTATACATTTTCTGGGGTCGGAACTACTGGACAGAAGAGTTATCGCTCATACTGTTGGGATCTGCATCAACTACTCCAAGTCTTAAGGTTTCCACACTCTTATCAACTATATTGAGGTTTCCATTTACGTTACTACATTCGCGCTATGTTATCTATTAGTATGTATGTGCTGAATTTCCTTGGACTTCCCACATCCTTCTTTACTATTTCCATATCCTATCTCTTGGCTCTAAGTCGTACTTCTGAGGCTATTTGGTGGTTCTATCTTATGGGCTACTTTCTAGACTCCTACCTATTTACTCTTGCTATACGTTGCAGTTATGCCTTTTTAACTCTTATTGTTCGTACTGGTACTCCTGTTAACTTATGAATATCTCCATTCTTTCGGGTCTGTCCTTTTTGAACCTACGCGGATTTCTACTGGCATTAGTCTGATCTATGGGTTTCTACTGTGTTTGGTCTATTCTGTGGACTTCTACTAGTAACTCAAGCCTCGTGCTGACCTGCCTAGATTCTTGAACTATGCTAGGTTCTTTTCTTTCTAACTTCAGAAATTTCCTATGACTTTTTCTGAGTGATATTATCTTTCAACGTTCTCTATTTCTTGCTTAATATATACCATTGTCGAACTTCCTTACGGCTATCCTTATATATGCTAGTAAAAGATGGGGTATAAGTTTCACGTCTCAATGTATATTGATGTCCTTGTTCTGGTACTCTGTGTCCTGGTAGAGTCTATTACTCATGTAGGGTAGGTATGAGATGGGCTCCGCCAAGACAGTTTCCTTAACTGGTATCACGAAGAATTTGGGTAACTTAGGGCCGTATCTCTGTTGGGTTTCTTGGATGAGGCAACTAATCATATTTTCTTACGACCTTCATTTGTTTGCTTGCGGGCCTGGGTTTGGGGATCTAGAATCTCTATACTTTTTTGGCATCTATTGTCTATTGTAACTCCCACGTCAAATCCTGATTTCTGGCTTCTTTTATCTTTCAGTCCATCCTGCGTTACTCGGGGAACATACTATCTATACGAGGTACTCGATGGCTATTGGATCGGCCTGAAGAAATCTTCTGAGAAGGAAATGAATCTTACATGGAGAGAAGAAACCTCACTTAGGTCTACTCGACATTTCACTCTCACTCGGGCTTATTCTATTTTCTTTTCTACTATAAGTTCTGGCACTTTCTTATCGATCTAATTTTTCATCTTTGCCTCTAATTGCTTCTGGTTACTCTAAGTATTTGTACATCATATTTTTCTCTTAGCTTTCTCTTTCTCTTTTACTTCCTTACATGAACATTTTCATAATCACATTATTCATCCTTATAACTTGTCTTGAACATTTGTTAATAGGCCAAGATAACTATAGAAGAATTCTTAACTAGAACAAGGATTATGGTTACTTTTACTAGGAAGAGATTTCAGATAATTTTGGGAATGCTTACTAACCTGTCTATAGGTCTTGAGGACGTACTCGGGGATCAGATACTGGAGAGGTAGTGCCTCGCATATGGGTATCCTGGACATACTGTGTATACAAGACCCCAACACTCTACTCACTATAGTCACTGACTCCCTAGACTATGCTTTGATACCATCTTTGTAACATCTCCAATCTGGAGATGCTATCGGTAGGGAATAGGCTGTCCTATCCCCCTGAGCCTCTGACTCTCTGACATCTGCTAATCTCATTTCATACATAAACCTATGCATGAGACCATTGCCCATCTCAACAACATAAATG
>SKCR01034367.1:0-50468 GCA_019454045.1 Zanthoxylum bungeanum
CGACTTACGGTTAAATCCCAAGAAGTGTGTTGTTCGGGGTAACGTCAGACAAGTTGCTGGGACACAGTTTTGGAATGGGAGGAATAGAAGTAGACCCTGAGAAGATAAAGGTAATTACTGAGATGCCAGCACCGAAGACAGAGAAAGAAGTGAGAGCATTCCTCGGGAAAATTCAATACATCAGTCGGTTCTTCGCCAAGTTGACATGAGTATGCGAACCTATCATCAAATTGGTAAGGAAATACCAGCCAGTGAAATGGAATAAGCAATGCCAATAAGCTTTCGACAAAATCAGGGAATATTTGGTGAAACCTCCAGTCTTGAAACCTCCAAGACTGGGCAACCCTTGGTACTATTTTGGCCATTTGAACCGAAGCGCTGGGGGCGATGATGGTACAAGCAGATGAGACGGGAGTAGAGCATGCCAGTCTACTACCTCAGTAAGAATTTGCTTCCTTATGAAGCCCGCTATCAAGAAGTAGAAAGATTTGTTTGGCCGTAGTGTGGGCGTCCATAAATTTGCGTCATTACTTCCAATCTTACAAGATCCAAGTGGTAGCAAAAGAGAATCCTTTAAAGTATATGCATTCAGTGCCTTCGCTAGTTGGGAAGTTAGGCAGATGATTGGTGTTACTGACAGAGTTCGATATTGAGTACCTCACTTCCAAAGTAATCAAAGGTCGAGCCGTAGCGGAGTTCCTGACATTATAACCGATAGAAGGGGATCAATACAAGTTTGAATTCCCAGACGAGGAGATCCAGGCAATAACAGTCCAAGGATGGAGGATGTACATCGATGGTGAACTGCAAAGGATCCGGAATCGAAATTGTGATAGTAACCCCTGAACGAGAAACCCTACCGATGGCTAAGAGGTTACGTTCGGAGTAACTAACAACATGGCTGAGTATAAAGTATGTGCCTTCGGATTGACGGCATTGATAGCCTTGAAGCTAGAGCGTGGAAGTCTATGGAGACTTGATGTTAGTAGTCCGAAAACTGCAATGAGAATGGGAATTAAAGGAAGAACGGTTGAAACCCTACTTATTCTACCTCAGGAATCTGGTGCAAGCCCTTCCCGATTGTAAATTCCAGCACTTGCCACGAGAAGAGAACCAAATGGCTGACGCGTTAGCTACACTGGCCGCAACTTGGGAAAATCCAGAGAAATTGGTAATGAGACCTCTAGTGTTGACAAAGCAAGCAGACCGATTTATGAGATAGAAAGAATTTTAGAAGTAGAGGTCGACGATGGGGAACCATGGTACTATAATATTAAGCGATACTTAGAATGCGGGGAACATCCGGAGGAAGCAAGCAGAAAAGACAAGATAGCCATTCAGAAGTTAGCTTCTCAGTATGTGAGTTTGAAAGTAGAACTATACAAGAGACAAGCAAACAGAATTCAACTGAAGTGTTTGAGAAAATAAGAAGCTCAGAAGGTAATGAAAGAAATACATGCTGGCGTATATTGACCGCACATGAATGGGTTGAACTTGTCTCGCAAGATTGTAAGACAAGGCTTCTACTGGTCGACTATGGAAGCTGACTGCGCGAAGCTGGTAAAGTATTGTCATGATTGTCAAGCGCACGGTAACTTGAACCATTTGCCGCACACAGAGTTGCATGGGCTATCAGAGCCATGGCCTTTCTCATCATTGGGAATTGATATGATAGAAGAAATTCGACCACACACAATCGAATGGACATCGCTTCATAATAGTGGTAGTAGACTATTTTTCAAAATGGGTGGAAGCCGAGTCGTTTCGCAACGTTACAGCAAAGTAGATGGCGAAGTTCATAGCCCGGAACATCATATGTCGATATAGAATGCCGTATCATGTAGTAACGGACAACAGAGTTCAGTTTCAAGGAGAAACGAAGGCAATGCTACATAAGTATGGGATAGGGCATCACAAGTCGTCACCCTACAGCCCGAAGGCAAATGGGGTTGTCGAGGCAGCCAATAAGACAATAAAGAAGATGTTAGCTAAAATGACAGAAAACTATAGAGATTGGGCTGACAAGCTGCCGTACACCCTGTGGGATACAGAACTTCTGTGAGAACAGCAATATGAGCCACGCCTTACTCTTTGGTCTACGGAATGGAAGCAGTATTGCCGGTGGAAGTTGAGATACAATCCATGAGGGTATTAGCAGAAGTAGAGTTACCTGAACAAGAATCGGCCTCGCAGAGATTTGAACAGTTGGTATTGCTCGATAAAGAAGAGAATGAAGTCCTTGCATCACATGCAGATATTCCAGAAGAGGTTGGCTCAAGCATTCAATAAGAAGGTGCGTCCTACTAAAATCAGAAAGGGTGATCTGGTACTTAAACAGTCAAAACTGTCGATGACAGATCCAAGAGGAAAGTTCAGACCTAATTGGGATGAACCCTACATAGTCCAGAAAGTAATGGGAAACGGGGCAGTGAGACTGTTAGACTTGGAAGGGAACGAGTTCACCGAGCCGATCAATGTGGATAGATTGAAGCAGTATTTTGTCTGAGGAAAAGAAGACCGAACAGTCACCGACAGAAGACCTAACCCAACGGAATAGGAAATTCATTCATGCATGCATGCATACACGTAACGTACTTGCAATTTTTGTGTTGGTTCTGTGTTTGCAGGTTTCAGACAAAAGAGAACTGCACAATCACCAGAAGAGAACCGGCATGAGGACAATATAAGTAAACCTAGGGGCGATCAGAGACATGCGTAGGCACATGGCGCCAAGGAGCACAATGAGGGTCTAACCCATCAGGAACATGGAATACCTCCACACATGCATACATACACATCGCATGCACATATTTTTATTCTGTTATTTTGTTTGTGTTCACAAGTCTCGAAGAAAAGAAGGAAAAGCGGCAAAATACAAGCAAGCTGAGAGCAACAAAAGAGTATCAACAGTTTTCAGAAATGGATCCCCAGGGTTGAGGCCCACACATAATCATCAGTTTTGGGAATGAACCCTCAGGGTTGAGGCCCGCGCTACCAGCAGTTTTTGAGAATGAATCCCAAGGGGCGAAGCCCACATTATTAGCGGTTGAAGAATTCCAGTGAAGTGAAAAAAAAAGTGAGAGAGAGAGAGAAGTCCTTGATGACTAAGCATATGTCAGGTGATGAAATTGTTTGCTATAGGGTGAAACCTTAGAAACGATAAGTGCGAGATGTGCTCTCATCTGGTATTCTGAGTAGTTGATCTCGGCTAGACTCGCGAGCACTTGATTACGGGATCTTAGCAGTAGAAGTTTGAGTAGTTGGTGAAATGACTAGTTGAAGAGATGGCGGATTAGTGAATGATGTTTGCCTAGATGTCCATCATGGTTTACTTATGCTACGATATGTGATATGGTTGAAAACAAAGAAAAAGTCTCTGAAAAGAAAAGGAAAAAATAGACCACCTATAACCGATAAGCGTGAAGCTACCCGTGGGCGAGTATTAGAACCACCATGAGGAGAAATACTACCTTAAAGGGTAGGTGTGTCGAATAAAAGAGAAAGAAAAAAAAGAGAAAAAAGTAAAAGAAAAAAATAAAAAATAAAAAATAAAAAAGAAAAAGTTCAAAATGGAAAGAAAGAGATGAAAGAAAAAAGAAGAAGAAAACATATCATGTTAAGTACGAAGAAGTAATCACAGAGTATGATCAAGACATCTCGGTTGGTTAGACCCACTGATCCAATTCTCTGAGACAAAATCATCGAGTTGGCTTACTTAAGGATTAAGCTGCGAAAGAGCCTTGTCACACACACACTATGAGTCTAGTTCAAATCATTCATGCAGACGATCGGATTTGGGTGTATTAAATACTTTGAAGGTTTTCTTGTTTCAACACGAAGCATCTGTTGAGGACGGAAAAATAGTTAAGCCATCAGGATTATCTCGTGAGAGGCAAATACAACATGTTGATATGCAACACCCACATCAGCATCAGTTTGGGGGCGAGGTCCACATCAGCATCAGTTAGGGGGTGAGGCCCACATCAGTATCAGTTTGGGGGCGATGCCCACATCCGTATCAATTTTCGGGATGAGTCCCAAGGTTGAGGCCCACACATCATCAGAATACTGGGTATGGCACTTCGGGTATGGAGACATAACCGTGATGCCTCGGGTATGGGGTTTAGCATGCCGGGTATGACACTCTGGGTATGGTGACACAACCGCGAAGCCTCGAGTATGGGGTTCAGCATGCCGGGTATGGCACTCCAGGTATGGAGACACAACCACGACGCCTCGGATATGAGGTTTAGCACGCCAGTTATGGCACTCCGGGTTTGGAGACACAACCGCGACACACCTTGGGTTATGGGGTTTAGCATGCCGGGTATGGCCACTCCGAGTATGGAGACACAACCGCGACACCTCGGGTATGGGGTTAGCACGCCGGGTATGGCACTCTCGGGTATGAAGACACAACCGCGATGCCTCGGGTATGAGGTTTAGCATGCCGGGTATGGCACTCTGAGTATGGAGACACTGTTGGTTTATTCTAAGGTCCCAAGATCAAATCAAGACATGAAATAATGTGTGAACACATCAACGAGGTAGCGGAATACTCACATTGATCGGTTATGTCGATTTGGAGATGAATGAAGGCCAAAAACGCACTGCCCTTCACACCAAACTGCAACAGTCCACTGTCCCTGCAAAACGATTTCAAGTCTCAAAACGAAGCTCCAAACTCCGTCGGATGAGTCCCGCCTCATGGGTGAACTCCTCCCACCCCTTCGAAAGACTCGTAGTGTGCTAGCACTTGCGGTTTTCACCATGAAAACCAAACCTTGCTTCCCAAAGTCACGCCCAAAACCAGTCAAAAACAGTGAGCAGAATGTGTTTTGGCGCGTGAGAGAGGAAGAGATAATTTGAGGAGATTGAATTGTGTATATTAAGTTAAAATGATTTACCAAAAATCAATTTATATTTAGGTCATAATTTATTAAATTAATAATAAATTTATGACACAAAACATGCAATGGCTTAGAGTGTCAAACACTCAATTCCATGCAATAACTTTGAGTGCATTGTACACTATCTACATGCAAAGCATTAGAATGACATGTGTCATGTGGGCCCCACACGTTTCCAAATGAAAGTGGGCCCACGTGCACTCAACGCGTTCGGGTTCGATATTTCCGAAATACCGAGCTTACGTCGCGACGTTAATTCAATCGAATTAAATAAATAATGCGCTGGCGGCGAAATTATTATTTACGTCGCTAACGAATTAATTCTAAATTAACTCGTTTTGCCCGAATTAAAATCTAATTTTAATTCTGCGTCGAAATCTAATTTCGTTTAATATATCGAATATATTATTCATCGATTAATTCCGAATTAATCGTTTTCTCTCTCTAGACGATATTTTATCCCGGATAAAATATCTCGTAATAATCCTAGATTAATTTTCTCTCTCTTCTATTATAATCCCAGATTATTCAAGAGTGCGAGTTGTGCGTCATCGGTGGATTATCGGGGAAGCGACCATGAGATCCCCGGATACTTGGCAGTAAATACGGTCTTCGGAGTATCGAATCACGTACGTACCAAGTACTACGTTCTACCGATTACGAGACAAGGTCGACTCCTAGCAAAGCACCAAGTCTTCCCAAGTTCTCCGGACATATTCATCAAAGAATTTAAGTCTGTATCAAGCGTCGTATACAATTGTCTGTTGCATATCGGCCCCAGTATCGGATATTCATGACCTGCTCATAATATCACGATTGGATGCGCATCACTTAAGAGCACTAATACCGTATCCTGCGTTGACATCATCTCCATTATGACTGGAGTGACACTTCCGTCTCGACATCACATCCAATACACTACGATTCTCTGATAAACCAAGAAGAGGTGAACACAGAACCAGTTAAGATCCCCCACCACCCCAAACCAAAGTTTACCGATTGTCGTAAGTATTAGCGATGTAAGTCTCAGGTTAAGACTTACACACCTACCTTGATTTCGGCCTCCCATAGACACATAGTCATAGTACCAATGGGATTCCGAAGGGTCTATCCAGAGCGAAGCTGTTTCCCGTACCATCGTGTGAAACACGACCTCCTATCGCACTTGCACAAGTATCCAATACTTTTATATATGAGAAAGAACTATGCCGTGTTGGCCCTCACAACGCGCACAAGTGCAATACTAGCCTATTCTGCATTATCGATGTCCAGTCTCGATAATACTACGGCTAGGATATTTAATGATTAATCCTTCGTGGACTGATACTGTCTCATATCATCTCAATCCAGGAACTATCATATGGACCTCTCTTCATTTATACATCTAAGGTGATCTAATCACAAAATGACGAGAGTGCAATTTCCTTGTTACATAGTTAATTTGCTACAACAAACACAATGATCTGTGCAAATAGTGACGCTATGGGTCATATTATCCAACAATCTCCCACTTGGCACATAGCCAGTCACTCGAGTGTCTAACACCCGAACTATGTAAGGTTCGCTAAAATTGCTGAGGAAAGGTTTTCGTCAAAGCGGATTTGTTTGATTATCGTTTGACGCGATTTATACGATCATCACATCGCCACGATGTATGATCCGAACGAATCAGATGATATAGAAGTATATATCTGGATCGTCGAGAGACCTTTAATTCCTTAGCCGATGTGCTGACGCCTAGCTCAGCTGCTAACAGAACTATATCTAATCTAATTAGATTAACTTCCAACCAAAAGACTTCTATTGCTGCCAGCAGGCAGCAATAATCCGCGTTGTTGTTATTCGGCAACAGTTATCTTGCTTGGAAGATTTCCAGCTCACTGTCCCGTTATTCAAAATTTATAGTACCGCAGTATTTAATGTTTGGAAACTTGCAGCAATGATCCCAGTCACTTCAAGTTCTCATTTCCATAGTAAAAGATGCATCTTAGTTCTCAGAGATACTAACAAATGTTCTTAACTTCAATCCAGTGACTATCACTTGGATTGACCTGATTGTGACTCCATATGCTCGAAGCGTATAAGACACCAATACAAGTACATTTTAAATGTAAAACCCAGAGAGTGTTAACAACTCCAAATCTATCCCAGTAGATCTTTATCCTCTAATAAAGGTTGTTATCTCCCATAATTCAACGGAGAATTTCTATTGAAAGCCAAGCTTTCAACAATAGCTATATGGGAATTCACTGTCAGTGCGTCTCCCACTAACCCCTTTATATACACAAGAATTATTTCGTTTGAGTCAAATCATAAACCATTATGATTATTTCAAAACGACAGTTCCAAGAACCTTATGCTTGCATCAATCCAAACATGGATCGAATAACCCGCAAACCTGGTTTGTCGGTTATACAAAATCGTCAGGATGTTGTAAACATCCTCCAAAAGGTTTCCTTTTCAGGAAAGCGATTTTGATTTGTAACTGACATATTTCATAAATGAAATATACAGTTATCAACAAGCATCTTCAAAATGGATTTACCATGGCAACAGGTAAAAAGGTTGAACTGTTATTAACACAATGTTGATAACGATACCTTTCCGTCAAAACCTTAGGTTTGCACGTTGGTATGTTGCCTTCCATGTATGTCTTCCTTGAAGACGTTTAATGTACCATAGGCACAACGCCTTGTGGTACAACAACTAGTATCCAAACATAGTTGTTATACATGGAATCCATTTCGGACTCATGGCACTTTGCCATAACTGGGAGTCGATACCTCGTATCACTTCCTCGTAACGTAGTCGGATGGTACACCTCCATAAGATTGACATCTTTATGAGGTTAGATCAGAAACCCATACCCTAGGTTGTTTTCTGACTCTATCCGATCTACTAGGTTCTTGTGTATTTGAAGATTAACGGTATAGTTTCATCATAGATGAACTATTTGCGTTCCATTACGGACTTCGTGCCTAGAACAGTATCACTCCGATTTTTCATCGAGTATCACTATCCTCCCACTGACCACTGCATATCGGTATTCCTCTCAGGAAAAACCGCATGGTGAGCAACAATCACATTGTTCTCATGTGGGATATACAAGTACTATACTTAAGGTTTCCCTTAAGATAACCTATATTGGCACTTATCCAATTTGGGTCCTTAGTTTGGTATCATCCAAACGCTATGCCTAGCATACCCAAATTATCAGGAATGAGAAACCTCGTTTCTTCCCTGTTCATATCCTATATGATATCTGTCAAACAGATTTATATGGAACCTTATTCTCAATAAGTTTTGCACTGTTAATACATATCCTGTAGAAGGAAATAGTAGCTCAGAGCGACTCGTGATAAACCTTATCATGTCCAACAAAATTCGGTTTTAGTTCAGACACACCGTCTAACTGACGTGTCTCGAGAGGAGTCCTCATCTGAAAGAATACCATACTCTTTCATGTACGTATGAAACTTACTGCTTAAGTATTTTCCATTACGGTATTACTGTGGCGGAATAACACTATAGCCGATCTGTTTGTCTATTTCGTGTCGAAACTCTAAAATTTTTCGATTTGTGTTCTTCAAAAGAAACACATAACCACAACGTGATGTAACATCCGTTAAGGTCACGAAATATTCATGTTCACATCTAGCCTAGCTAGATATGGGCCCACTTACTTCACCATGAATAGGGCTAACAGATCGGTGGCCATTTTACTATTACCAAGTAAATAGTATTTTAGGTATTTAACCTAATAAACTAGATTCGTAGACCTTTTTGAATATTCAAGTCAGTCCTAGTACCCACTCTTAAAAAGTGTGGATATACGAGTCTTGTTTAATTGTGTCCCAGACAACAATGCCACAAATAAGTCTGCATTGATCAAATCAATTTGAGCTATTTATTTGTCATTTTATATGTTTGAGATTTTATTTATATTCAAAATATAAATTCTGTTATTTACATCCAATGTATTTATCTCAGTATCATCTTTATATAATGAAACACTTTAGTGTTCTAGAATATAAAGGTTTTATCCGTATCGGATTAAACCTGATATAGAGATAATGTCTCTAGTTAAACTAGTTACATTATAACATTTCCTAATTTAAGTACATACCCAAAGGGCAGTTCCTAAACTTAGGTATCTACGGTCAAACAGCGACTTTCGTCCCATTTCCGATTCGCAGAGAAATCTCGGCTTGAAGCCAGTATCCAGCTCACAGCGGATTCTGAACGTCAATACATATATTTTATGTACCACACTAAGTATTTAAAATCTAATTTAATACTAGTTGCGAACATAACTTTGACAAATATTTTTAAGTTAGAGCCTCGCCCTTTCTTTAATTCCTTCGTGTCTTCCATATCCAAATGGCAGTCACTTTGGGATATGTCAAATATCCTTTTCAATATTTCACAAACCACTTGGGTTTTAGAATATCGAAATGATGTGCACCTTGTGCTACATGCCCAATTGCAAACTTTGACTTTTCTCCACTAGAATAGTCAATTAATTCTCCAAGAATTATTAATTGCAATTTTAATACTTTTAAATCTAAAGATAGATTTATTATAAGTATATTAATTAAGCACTAAAGTCATCATCACATAAATCTTCCAAAGACTTTATGCTCTACTATTTGCTTAATTATAAGTTATTTTATCAAATAAATTAACCTATTATTAATTCCCAATTGAAAATTAAATCATTTAAAACATTTAATCCAAGGATTATATATTTTAAATATTCAACTTTTCAATTCTTTCTTGATTTTAATAGTCCAACTATTTAATCAATTTAATAAAGTACTATTTATTATAATGATTACAATAATCCAATTATTTAATCAACTATAATTTTAATATTGATTACTATAATCCCATTATAAAATCAACAATCATTTAATTCAATTATATTGATTACTATAATCCAATTACAAAATCAACTATATATTGAATGAGTTTGTATATAGTCCAACTATATATATTTTTAAAACAACATAAAATATTAGTCCGACTAATACTTTTGATTAATATGACGAGTAAAATAAAATGAGCGTGTTTAGCGAGTAATTGAACGAATGTTGCAAATTCAATACTTGCCTCCCACTATTTTTCGTCGAGCCTCTAACCCTCTGTGGAGTACTCGGGAAACCGTGTTTCCTAGTGGGCTAGGATCCTATTAAATAACACACAACCCTGACTTTGGCCAATAAAAAGCTGTATGCTATTCAACTAGGTAGATCTCTCAGATCAATTGGATCTCATCCAATTCCTAGATCCGGTTAGGTGGACATCCAAGTCCGAAACATATGTACAATGTCAATGTAACCATTACATTTTCCTAACCCTATCCTCTGAATCATTTAGGCCTTGGCTTTGGCCAAACACAAACCTAATGATTCCAGTTAAGCGGGACCCATTGACGAGAAAGTTTCGTAATCAATGTCATTGGACAAAAAGTGATCTGACTTTGGTCAATAAAAATCACGATTTGGACAAGACACCGATATGCAACAAAACTCTCATGATTCAAGTACATCCTTGATTGACAAAGGTCTTGACTTTGGTCAAAAACAAACCAATGCCAACTTCGGATCTTGAACAAGAATCATTCAATGGAAGGATATTTGCTTAATATAGATTGAGGGATTTTCGCGTGCAAATTGGCTACCAATTAATTATCTTTGTTAAGGTCTCATCATCATACACCCTTAAACATGCATTCTAAATACATAATAAAGCGAGTATGAAATAAAATAATAATGATATGCGGATGGATACTTAACACATTGATCCTAGATCAAATCTCTCCCTTTCTCTCACTCAAGCTAGCACTTGTACTACTTCTACCTGTTACACTACACTTCTAAAGAAACCTCATATACATAGAGGGGAATAGGTGAGAAGAGAATACAAAGAGAAAGAAGGTGATAAGGCTGGACACGCAGGTCCAATTTAATAAATCGAATTTATTACACACAATTTCTAAAATTGCCCACCCGACTAATATCCATCCGATATACATTATTCATTCAACACAACCATGTATTCACACACATAAGCATGCTATCAATCAATCTAATCAAATTAATTAATCTGATAATTAAGTGATCATCCAATGTTCAAACAACGATTTGATTTTGATCGAGTCAAACTCGTTTTTGCGAATAAGTACTCAAAGTACGAATTCATGAATTAAATTAAACTACATAATTAAATCAAATTAACATGTATTTAATACTAATTCATTATTCAATTCCAAATTAAATATTACACTTTATTTAATAAACCTTTACGATTTAAATTCCAAATTCAATCACGTCGGGACTCAAAGTCCGATTAACGTCCAACGTCAATTTAATTAAGTCTAATGGGCTTCAATTAATTTCTTTAGGCATGGGCTTCGGCAACCAAAGCCCAATAGTGGAATCACCCAAAATGCCTTAGAAATCAATTTCGGCCCATTAGGCCCAATTAAACATTAAAGGTTCATTAGTCGCAATTGGGCTTTATGGTTAAGGTTTTCGGCCCAATTGGATCCAATCCATTTGGCCTAAACCAAACTTGATAAATCAAGCCCAATAGGCCCAATTACAATAATTCAAGCCCAAATCCAATTTGAGCCTAAATAATTAAATTACACTAATCCAATTACGCAATTTAATTACCTAAAGTGCATTACATGATTAATCGACTAAATCAATATTTTTAAAACACCAAATTAGTCTTATTAATCATATTCAATTCATTATCATATGTCAAACACACTAAATGAAAAATCAAACCCATAAACATGCTTGCTAAGTCTCGGCCAAGGAAGGTTATTTTGTCCGATTTGAATTCAATCCGATTAATTACACAATCGACAACGTATTAACTTCCCGAATGATTTCATACACATCCAATGTTCATAAAATCAAAATATACCAAGACATTCAAGGGCATATCACATTCGGCCAACATATAGAATTTAGGGTTATGTTCAATTCAAAGTACAATCCAATTGACCCAAATTAACATCATCCTACATGATTTTAACTCATCCATGAATCAAAATCAAAAATTCCAAGGATTCAAAATCCATTAAACATTCGGCCAAGGCAATAAGTTTGGGGAAAATAATTCCAAATCATTTTTCATCAAATTAGTCCAACCAAAATGAATTTAAACATGTTATAGCATACTCAAACAAACAATTCATTCAAATCATGCTCAAATCACATTTACCCAAATTTTAAACCCTACAAATTTCATGCTTGCACCTTTAGCTCTGATACCATTGTTGGTTTCTTCTAAGGTCCCAAGATCAAATCAAGACATGAAATAATGTGTGAACACATCAACGGAGGTAGCGGAATACTCACATTTGTTAGACAAAATGACCCATAGCGTCACTATTTGCACAGATCATTGTGTTGTTGTAGCAAATTAACTATGTGACAAAGAAATTGCACTCTCATCATTTGTGATCAGATCACCATAGATATATAAATGAAGAGAGGTCCCTATGATTAGTTCCTGGATTGAGATGATATGAGACAGTATCAGTCCGCGAAGGATTAATCATTAAATATCCCTAGCCGTAGTATTATCGAGACTGGACATCGATAATGCGGAATAGGCTAGTATTGCACTTGTGCGCGTTGTGAGGGCACAACGGCATAGTTCTCATATATATATAAGTATTGGATACTTATGCAAGTGCGATAGGAGGTCGTGTTTCACCGATGGTACGGGAAACAGCTTCGCTCTGGATAGACCCTTCGGAATCCCATTGGTATTATGACTAGGTGTCTATGGGAGGCCGAAATCAAGGTAGGTGTGTATAGTCTTACCTGAGACTTACATCGCTAATACTTACGACAATCGGTAAACTTTGGTTTTGGTGGTTTGGGGATCTTAACTGGTTCTGTGTTCACCACTTCTGGGTTTATCAGAGAGTCGTAGTGTATTGGATGTGATGTCGAGACGGAAGTATCACTCCAGTCATAATGGAGATGATGTCACGCAGGATACGGTATTAGTGCTCTTTTAGTGATGCGCATCCAATCGGGATATTATGACCAGGTCATGAATATCCGATTATAGAGACTAGTTACCAGACATCCGATATGTGTTTCGGACGGGGCAGACACTTATCCAGCCCCAGCCCTAGCACGTGACCATCCGATACTGGGCCGATATGCACAATACATTGTATACTACGCTTGATACAGATCTAGATATTCTTTGATGAATATGTCCGGAGAACCTGGGAAGACTTGGTGCTTTGCTAGGAGTCGACCTTGTCTCGTAAATCGGTAGAACGTAGTACTTGGTACGTACGTGATTCGGATACTCCGACGACCGTATTTACTGTCCAGATTATCCGGGGATCTCATGGGTCGCTTCCCGATAATCCACCGATGACGCACAACTCGCACTCTTGAATAATCTGGGATTATAAAGAAGAGAGAGAGAAAATTAATCTAGGATTAATAACGGAGATTTTTATCCGGGATAAAATGTCGTCTAAAGAGAGAGAACGATTAATTTGGAATTAATCGATGAATTAATATATTCGATATATAAACGAAATTAGATTTCGACGCGGAATTAAAATTAGATTTTAATTCGGGCAAACGAGTTAATTCAGAATTAATTCGTTAGCGACGTAAATAATAATTTCGCCAGGCGTAATTATTTATTCGATTGAATTAACGTCGCGACGTAAGCTCGGTATTTCGGAAATATCGAACCCGAACGCGTGAGTGCACGTGGGCCCACTTTCATTGGAAACGTGTGGGGCCCACATGACACATGTCAGATATGCATTAACTTTGACACATGTCATATTATGCTTATTTGACACTCTAATGCTTGCAGGAGATTGTGTACAATGCACTCAATGGTATTGCATGGAAATGAAGTGTTTGACACTCTAAGCCTTTGCATGAATTTGTGTCATAAGTTTATTATTAATTTAATGAATTATGGCATAAATATAAATTGATTTTTGGTAAATCATTTTAATTAACAACCATTACACAATTTTCTCTCATCTCTCTCTTCTCTCACGGCAATGAAGCAAGTCTTCACTGGTTTTGAACCAGTTTGGGCGTGACAATAGGGAAGCAAGAGTGGTTTCTCATGGTGAGAAATCAAGTGCTAGCACACTACGAGTCTTGCGAAGGTGGTAGGGAGGTTCCCCCATGAGACGGGATCCATCCGACGAAGATTGGAGCTCCGTTTCTTCACCCAATTTTCTGTTTTACAGGGCAGTGGACTGCTGCAGTGAGCTTACAAGGCAGTGCGTTTTTGGGCTTGAATCGTCTCCAAATCGACTCAACCGATCAATGTGAGTATTCCGCTACCTCCGTTGATGTGTTCACACATAATTTCATGTCTTGTTTGATCTTGGGACCTTATAGAAAACCAACAATGGCATCATGAGCTAAAGTTGCAAGCATGAAATTTGTAGGGCTTAAAATTTGGGTAAATGTTTGTTAAGCATGATTTGAATGAATTGAATGTTTGAGTATGCTTATAACATGTTTAAATTCATTTTGGTTGGACCAATTTGTTGAAAAATGATTTGGAATTATTTTCCCCAAATATTTCATGTTGGCCGAATGTGTAATTGATTTTGAATCATTGGAATTTTGTTGATTTTGATTCATTGGATGAGTTAAAATCATGTAGGATGATGTTAATTTAATGTCAATTGGATTGTACTTTGAATTGAACATAAACCCTAAATTCCATACCTTGGCCGAATGTGAAATGCCCTAAATGTCTTGGTATATTTTGATTTTATGAACATTGGATGTGTATGAAATCATTCGGGAAGTTAATACGTTGTCGATTGTGTAATTAATCGGATTGAATTCAAATCGGACAAAATAACCTTCCTTGGCCGAGACTTAGCAAGCATGTTTATGGGTTTGATTTTTCATTATGTGTGTTTGACATGTGATAATGAATTAAGCATGATTAATTGGACTAATTTGGTGCTTCGGAAATATCGATTTAGGTCATTAATCATCGTAATGCACTTTTGGTAATTAAATTGTGAAAATTGGATTTTTGGATTTAATTAATTGGGCCTAATTTTGGAAATTAGAATTTTTGTTGTAATTGGGGCTATTGGGCTTGATTTATCAAGTTTGGTTTAGGCCAAGTGGATTGGATCCAATTGGGCCCAAAACCTTAACCATAAAGCCCAATTGCGACTAATGAACCTTTAAAGTTTAATTGGGCCTAATGGGCCGAAATTGATTTCTAAGGCATTTTGGGTGATTCCACTATTGGGCTTTGGTTGCCGAAGCCCATGCCTAAAGAAATTAATTGAAGCCCATTAGACTTGAATTAAATTGACGTTGGACGTTAATCGGACTTTGAGTCCCGACACGATTGAATTTGGAATTTAAATCGTAAAAGGTTTATTAATATAAAGTGCAATATTCAATTTGGAATTGAATAGTGAATTAGTATTAAATACATGTTAAATTGGATTTAATTATGTAGTTTAATTTAATTCATGAATTCGTACTTTGAGTACTTATTCGCAAAAACGAGTTTGACTCGAACAAAATCAAATCGTTGTTTGAACATTGGATGATCACTTAATTATCAGATTAATTAATTTGATTAGATTGATTGATAGCATGCTTGTATGTGTGAATACATGGTTGTGTTGAATGAATAACGTATATCGGATGGATATTAGTCGGGTGGGCAATTTTGGAAATTGTTGTAATAAATTTGATTTATTAAATTGGACCTGCGTGTCCAGCCTTATCACCTTCTTTCTCTTTGTATTCTCTTCTCACCTATTCCCCTCTATGTATATGAGGTTTCTTTAGAAGTGTAGTGTAACGGGTAGAAGTAGTACAAGTGCTAGCTTGAGTGAGAAAGAGAGAGATTTGATCTAGGATCAATGTGTAAAGTATCCATCCGCATATCGTTATTATTTTATTTCATACTCGCTTTATTATGTATTTAGAATGCATGTTTAAGGGTGTATGATGATGAGACCTTAACAAAGATAATAAAATTGGTAGCCAATTTGCACGCGAAAATCCCTCAACATATATTAAGCAAATATCCTTCCATTGAATGATTCTTGTTCAAGATCCGAAGTTGGCATTGGTTTGTTTTTGACCAAAGTCAAGACCTTTGTCAATCTAGGATGTACTTGAATCATGAGAGTTTTGTTAGATATCGGTGTCTTGTCCAAATCGTGATTTTTATTGGCCAAAGTCAGATCACTTTTGTCCAATGACATTGATTACGAAACTTTCCTCGTCAATGGGTCCCGCTTAACTGGAATCATTAGGTTTGTTTTTGGCCAAAGCCATGGCCTAGATGATTCAGAGGATAGGGTTAGGAAAATATATTGGATATATTGACATATATATTGTATATATGTTTCGGACTTGGATGTCCACCTAACCGGATCTAGGAATTGGATGAGATCCAATTGATCTGTGAGATCTACCTAGTTAAATAGCATACAGCTTTTTATTGGCCAAAGTCAGGGTTGTGTGTTATTTAATAGGATCCTAGCCCACTAGGAAACACGGTTTCCCGAGTACTCCACAGAGGGTTAGAGGCTTGACGAAAAATAGTGGGAGGCAAGTATTGAATTTGCAACATTCGTTCGAATACTCGCTAAACACGCTCATTTTATTTTACTCGTCATATTAATTAAAAGTATTAGTTAGACTAATATTTTATGTTGTTTTTTAAATATATAGTTGGACTATATACAAACTTATTCAATATATAGTTGATTTTATAATTGGATTATAGTAATCAATATAATTGAATTAAAATGATAGTTGATTTTATAAATGGATTATAGTAATCAATATTAAAATTATAGTTGATTAAATAATTGGATTATTGTAATCATTATAATAAATAGTACCTTATTAAAATTGATTAAATAGTTGGACTATTGAAATCAAGATAGAATTGAAAGGTTGAATATTTAAAATATATAATCCTTGGATTAAATGTTTTAAATGATTTAATTTTCAATTGGGAATTAATAATAGGTTAATTTATTTGATAAAATAACTTATTGTGACTAAGCCCATAATTAAGCAAATAGTAGAGCATAAAGTCTTTGGAAGATTTATGTGATGATGACTTTAATGCTTAATTAATATACTTATAATAAATCTATCTTTAGATTTAAAAGTATTAAAGTTGCAATTAATAATTCTTGGAGAATTAATTGACTATTCTAGTGGAGAAAAGTCAAAGTTTGCAATTGGGCATGTAGCACAAGGTGCACATCATTTCGATATTCTAAAACCCAAGTGGTTTGTGAAATATTGAAAAGGATAATTGACATATCCCAAAGTGACTACCATTTGGATATGGAAGACACGAAGGAATTAAAGAAAGGGCGAGGCTCTAACTTTAAAATATTTGTCAAAGTTATGTTCACTACTAGTATTAAAATTGAATTTTAAATACTTAGTGTGGTACATAATACATATATGTATTGACGTTCAGAATCCGCTGTGAGCTGGATACTGGCTTCAAGCCGAGATTTCTTTGCGGATTGGAAACGGGACGAAAGTCGCTGTTTCGACCGTAAATACCTAAGTTTGGGAACTACCCTTTGGGCAGGTACCTAAATTAGGAAATGTTATTATGTAACTAGTTTTACTAGAGACATTATCTCTATATCAGTGTTTAATCCAATGCGGATAAAACCTTTATATTCTAGAACACTAAAGTGTTTCATTATATAAAGTTGATACTGAGATAAATACATTGGATGTAAATAACATAATTTATATTTTGAATATAAATAAAATCTCAAACATATAAATGACAAATAAATAGCTCAAATTGATTTGATCAATGGAGACTTATTTGTGGCATTGTTGTCTAGGACACAATTAAACAAGACTCGTATATCCGTACTTTTAAGAGTGGGTACTAGGACTGATTTGACTATTCAAATAAGGTCTACGAATCTAGTTTATTAGGTTAAATACCTAAAATACTATTTACTTGGTAATAGTAAAAGGGCCACCGATCTGTTAGCCCTATTCATGGTGAAGTAAGTGGGCCCATATCTAGCCAGGCTAGATGTGAACGTGAATATTTCGTGACCTTAACGGATGCAGCATCGCGTTGTGGTTATGTGTTTCTTTTGAAGAACACAGATCGGAAACTTTTGAAGTTTCGACACGAAGTAAATTAACAGATCGGCTATAGTATTATTCCGCCACGGCAAGACCGTAATGGAAAATACTTAAGCAGTAGGTTTCTAATGTACATGAAAGAGTACGGTATTCTTTCATATGAGGACTCCTCCGAGACACGTCAGTTAGACGGTGTGTTCAAACCAAAAAACGAATTTTTGTTGGACATGATAAAGTTTATCACGAGTCGCTCTGAGCTACTATTTCCTTCAACAGGATATGTATTAACAGTGCAAAAACTTATTTGGAATAAGGTTCCATATAAATCTGTTTGACAGATATCATATAGGATATGAACAGGAAAGAAACGTGGTTTCTCATTCCTGATAATTTGGGTATGCCAGGCATAACGTTTGGTTGATACCAAACTAAAAGACCCAAATTGGATAAGTGCCAATATAAGTTATCCTAAGGGAAACCTTAAGTATAGTACTTATATATCCCACTTGAGAACAATGTAATTGTTGCTCACCATGCGGTTTTCCTGAGAGGAATACCGATATGCAGTGGTCAGTGGGAGGATAGTGATACTCGATGAAAATCGGAGTAATACTGTTCAAGGCACGAAGTCCTTAATGGAACACAAATAGTTCATCTATGATGAAACTATACCATTAATCTTCAAATACACAAGAACTTCGTAGATCGGATAGAGTCAGAAAACAACCTAAGGTATGTGTTTTTGATCTCACCCCATAAAGATGTCAATCTTATGGAGGTGTACCATCCGACTACGTTACGAGGAAGTGATACGAGGTATCGACTCCCTGTTATGGCAAAGTGCCATGAGTCCGAAATGGATTCCATGTATAACAACTATGTTTGGATACTAGTTGTTGTACCACAAGGCGTTGTGCCTATGGTACATTAAAACGTCTTCAAGGAAGACATACATGGAAGGCAACATACCAACGTGCAAAGCTAAGCTTTTGACGGAAAGGTATCGTTATCAACATTATGTTAATAACGGTTCAACCTTTTACCTGTTGCCATGGTAAATCCATTTTGAAGATGCTTATTGATAACTATATATTTCATTTATGAAATATGTTAGTTACAAATCAAAATCGTTTTCCTGAAAAGGAAACCTTTTGGAGGATGTTTACAACATCCTGACGATTTTGTATAACCGACAAACAAGGTTTGCGGGTTATTCGATCCATGTTTGGATTGATGCAAGCATAAGGTTCTTGGAACTGTCGTTTTGAAATAATCATAATGGTTTATGATTTGACTCAAAACGAAATAATTCTTGTGTATATAAGGAGGTTAGTGGGAGAGCGCACTGACAGTGAAAATTCCCATAAAACTATTGTTGAAAGCTTGGCTTTCAATAGAAATTCTCCGTAGAATTCTGGGGAGTAACAACCTTTATTAGAGGAATAAAGATCTACTGGGATAGATTTGGAGTTGTTAACACTCTCTGGGAAATTGTACATTTAAAATGTACTTGTATTGGTGTCTCATACGCTTCAAGCATATGGAGTCACAATCAGGTCAATCCAAGTAACTGGATTGAAGTTAAGAACATCTGTTAGTATCTCAGAGAACTAAAGATGCTATCTTAAACTATGGAGAATGAGAACTTGAAGTGACTGGGATCACTGCTGCAAGTTTCCAAACAGTTAAATACTGCGGTACTATAAAGTTTGAATAACGGGACAGTGAGCTGAAAATCTTCCAAGCAAGATAACTGTTGCCGAATAAACAACAAATGCGGATTATTGCTGTAGCTGAGGCAGCAATAGAAGTCTTTTGGGTCGAAAGTAAATCTAATTAGATTAGATATAGTTCTGTTAGCAGCTGAGCTAGGCGTCAGCATAGGCTAAGGAATTAAAGGTCTCATCGACGATCCAGATATATACTTCTATATCATCTGATTCGTTCGGATCATACATCGTGGCGATGTGATGATCGTATAAATCGCGTCAAACGATAATCAAACAAATCCGCTGACGAAAACCTTTCCTCAGCAATTTGAGCGAACCGTACATAGTTCAGGTGTAGGACACTTGAGTGACTCGCAATGTGCCAAGTGGGAGATTGTTAGACAAAATGACCCATAGCGTCACTATTTGCACAGATCATTGTGTTGTTGTAGCAAATTAACTATGTGACAAAGAAATTGCACTCTCATCATTTGTGATCAGATCACCATAGATATATAAATGAAGAGAGGTCCCTATGATTAGTTCCTGGATTGAGATGATATGAGACAGTATCAGTCCGCGAAGGATTAATCATTAAATATCCCTAGCCGTAGTATTATCGAGACTGGACATCGATAATGCGGAATAGGCTAGTATTGCACTTGTGCGCGTTGTGAGGGCACAACGGCATAGTTCTCATATATAAGTATTGGATACTTATGCAAGTGCGATAGGAGGTCGTGTTTCACCGATGGTACGGGAAACAGCTTCGCTCTGGATAGACCCTTCGGAATCCCATTGGTATTATGACTAGGTGTCTATGGGAGGCCGAAATCAAGGTAGGTGTGTATAGTCTTAACCTGAGACTTACATCGCTAATACTTACGACAATCGGTAAACTTTGGTTTTGGTGGTTTGGGGATCTTAACTGGTTCTGTGTGTCACCACTTCTGGGTTTATCAGAGAGTCGTAGTGTATTGGATGTGATGTCGAGACGGAAGTATCACTCCAGTCATAATGGAGATGATGTCACGCAGGATACGGTATTAGTGCTCTTTTAGTGATGCGCATCCAATCGGGATATTATGACCAGGTCATGAATATCCGATTATAGAGACTAGTTACCAGACATCCGATATGTGTTTCGGACGGGGCAGACACTTATCCAGCCCCAGCCCTAGCACGTGACCATCTGATACTGGGCCGATATGCACAATACAATTGTATACTACGCTTGATACAGATCTAGATATTCTTTGATGAATATGTCCGGAGAACCTGGGAAGACTTGGTGCTTTGCTAGGAGTCGACCTTGTCTCGTAAATCGGTAGAACGTAGTACTTGGTACGTACGTGATTCGGATACTCCGACGACCGTATTTACTCTGCCAGATTATCCGGGGATCTCATGGGTCGCTTCCCGATAATCCACCGATGACGCACAACTCGCACTCTTGAATAATCTGGGATTATAAAGAAGAGAGAGAAAATTAATCTAGGATTAATAACGGAGATATTTTATCCGGGATAAAATGTCGTCTAAAGAGAGAGAACGATTAATTTGGAATTAATCGATGAATTAATATATTCGATATATTAAACGAAATTAGATTTCGACGCGGAATTAAAATTAGATTTTAATTCGGGCAAACGAGTTAATTCAGAATTAATTCGTTAGCGACGTAAATAATAATTTCGCCAGGCGTAATTATTTATTCGATTGAATTAACGTCGCGACGTAAGCTCGGTATTTCGGAAATATCGAACCCGAACGCGTGAGTGCACGTGGGCCCACTTTCATTGGGAAACGTGTGGGGCCCACATGACACATGTCAAGATATGCATTAACTTTGACACATGTCATATTATGCTTATTTGACACTCTAATGCATTGCATGGAGATTGTGTACAATGCACTCAATGGTATTGCATGGAAATGAAGTGTTTGACACTCTAAGCCTTTGCATGAATTTGTGTCATAAGTTTATTATTAATTTAATGAATTATGGCATAAATATAAATTGATTTTTGGTAAATCATTTTAATTAACAAACCATTACACAATTTTCTCTCATCTCTCTCTTCCTCTCACGGCAATGGAAGCAAGTCTTCACTGGTTTTGAACCAGTTTGGGCGTGACAATAGGGAAGCAAAGAGTGGTTTCTCATGGTGAGAAATCAAGTGCTAGCACACTACGAGTCTTGCGAAGGTGGTAGGGAGGTTCCCCCATGAGACGGGATCCATCCGACGAAGATTGGAGCTCCGTTTCTTCACCCAATTTTCTGTTTTGCAGGGCAGTGGACTGCTGCAGTGAGCTTACAAAGGCAGTGCGTTTTTGGGCTTGAATCGTCTCCAAATCGACTCAACCGATCAATGTGAGTATTCCGCTACCTCCGTTGATGTGTTCACACATAATTTCATGTCTTGTTTGATCTTGGGACCTTATAGAAAACCAACAACATTGATCGGTTTGTCGATTTGTAGACGAATGAAGCCAAAAACGCACTGCCCTTCCCAACTGCAACAGTCCACTGTCCCTGCAAAACAGATTTCAGGTCTCAAAACGAAGCTCCAAACTCCGTCGGATGAGTCCCGCCTCATGGGTGAACCTCCCTACCACCTTCGTAAGACTCATAGTGTGCTAGCACTTGCGGTTTTCACCATGAAAACCCAACCCTTGCTTCCCAAAGTCACGCCAAAACCAGTCAAAAACAGTGAGCAGAATGTGTTTTGGCTTAGAGAGAAAGAATTTGAGAGAGATTGATTGTGTATATTAAGTTAAAATGATTTACAAAATCAATTTATATTTATGTTAATTTATTAATTAATAATAAATTTATGACACAAAACATGCAATGGCTTAGAGTGTCAAACACTCAATTTCCATGCAATACTTTGAGTGCATTGTACACTATCTACATGCAAAGCATTAGAATGAATGTGTCATGTGGGCCCCACACGTTTCCAATGAAAGTGGGCCCACGTGCACTCACGCGTTCGGGTTCGATATTTCCGAAATACCGAGCTTACGTCGCGACGTTAATTCAATCGAATTTAAATAATAATTGCGCCTGGCGATATTATTATTTACGTCGCTAACGAATTAATTCTAAATTAACTCGTTTTGCCCGAATTAAAATCTAATTTTTATTCGCGTCGAAATCTAATTTCGTTTAATATATCGAATATATTAATTCACGATTAATTCCGAATTAATCGTTATCTCTCCCTAGACGATATTTTATCCCGGATAAAATATCTCCGTAATTAATCCTAGATTAATTTTCTCTCTCTTCTATATAAATCCCAGATTATTCAAGAGTGCGAGTTGTGCGTCATCGGTGGATTATCGGGAAGCGACCCATGAGATCCCCGGATAATCTGGCAGTAAATATGGTCGTCGGAGTATCCGAATCACGTACGTACCAAGTACTACGTTCTACCGATTTACGAGACAAGGTCGACTCCTAGCAAAACACCAAGTCTTCCCAAGTTCTCCGGACATATTCATCAAAGAATATTTAGATCTGTATCAAGCGTAGTATACAATTGTATTGTGCATATTGGCCCAGTATCGGATAATCACGTGTTAGGGCTGGGGCTGGATAAGTGTCTGCCCCGTCCAAAACACATATCAGATGTCTGGTAACTAGTCTCTATAATCGGATATTCATGACATGGTCATAATATCACGATTGGATGCGCATCACTTAAGAGCACTAATACCGTATCCTGCGTGACATCATCTCCATTATGACTGGAGTGACACTTCCGTCTTGACATCAAATCCAATACACTATGATTCTCTGATAAACCCAGAAGTGGTGTACACAGAACCAGTTAAGATCCCCCACCACCAAAACCAAAGTTTACCGATTGTCGTAAGTATTAGCGATGTAAGTCTCAGGTTAAGACTATACACACCTACCTTGATTTCGGCCTCCCATAGACACCTAGTCATAATACCAATGGGATTCCGAAGGGTCTATCCAGAGCGAAGCTGTTTCCCGTACCATCGGTGAAACACGACCTCCTATCGCACTTGCACAAGTATCCAATACTTATATATATGAGAACTATGTCGTTGTGCCCTCACAACGCGCACAAGTGCAATACTAGCCTATTCCGCATTATCGATGTCCAGTCTCGATAATACTACGGCTAGGGATATTTAATGATTATCCTTCGTGGACTGATATTGTCTCATATCATCTCAATCCAGGAACTAATCATATGGACCTCTCTTCATTTATACATCTAAGGTGATCTAATCACAAAATGACGAGAGTGCAATTTCCTTGTTACATAGTTAATTTGCTACAACAACACAATGATCTGTGCAAATAGTGACGCTATGGGTCATATTATCCAACAGACACAACCGCGACACCTCGGGTATGGGGTTTAACACGCCGGGTATGGTACTCCGAGTATGGAGACGCAACCGTGACACCTCGAGTATAGGTTTTAGCATGCCGGGTATGGCACAATAATATCAACTCAGTTCGTAGCAACAGACAAGTCAAGTGGCAGCTGGCGAGCCAGGTAAGTAAAAATACATTGCATAACTTTGATAGGATTGTCATTCTCACACACTGCACAAGTCCCATCAAAGTGGGGGCGACTGTAGGCACTGCATTTTTGCATATAAGTCCGGATGATGAGTCTCACATGGAGACACTACCTCTTTAAAGTTGTGGAAGTCACAAGAAACGGATGTCGGAAGGGAAAATTCAGAGATTGATATCGTGTTGGACTAAATTCGTTTGCTTAGTTGTGGATTCGCTCTTTGGACCTCTGTTTTAAAATTCATCCTTATCCCAAACCCCCAGAAGCCACACACCAAGCCCACACACCATCAAAAAGAATTAAACCCCGCCCAAATCCTCTTGCTCACGCACAAGCCCATTAAAACACATCCAAAATAATAAATCCACACATTAAACACATGTTGAAATCCTGATAAATCACATTCCTAAATTAAGAGAATCAAATCAAATCAAATTAAATCATATTCCTAATTAAAATAGATCAAATCAAATCAAACCAAATCACATCCCTAATTAGATAGATTTTTCTTATAGTACACTAATTAAAATATCCCCCCATAATTACACAATATCCTTTCCCTATTCATATAAGGTAAACCCCAAACCCTTGCATATAAAAAGAAGCTTAAACTACCCTTCACACCCTAGCTGATTCACGCCCAAAACAATACAAAAAGAACCCTCCATTGCCGTGAGAATTGTGTATCTTTTATAGGCAAAGTGTAGGGTGAATCCTTGCTTGAAAAAGAATGAGATTTGTGTAATAAAAGGGATACCATTTAATTAGTGTCACACAAGGAAAAAATATATTTAATTAGGGCATGATTTGTTTAAATTAGGAATAGGTTTATTTGTTTTTTATTTGATTTATTTAAATTTGGTATGTGATTTTTTAGATTTTATTTGATTTGTTTTTAATTTCTCATGTGTTAAATATGTGTTTTATTATTTAGATGTGATTTAATTGGGTTTGGGCGTGAATGAGCTTGGGTGTGGGCATGTGGTTGGCTTTTGGTGGTGGGCTTAGTGCTGCGTGGGCTTGTGGGGGTTTTAGGTCAAGGCCAAGTGGTTTGCGGGGGTTTTGGGCCGAGGTTAAATGGTTTGCGGGGATTTTGGGCCAAGGTTTAGATTTTAAAACGAAGGTCCACAAGCGAGCCCGAAGCTAAACAAGCGAGTTAAATTTGATAAAATACTGATTTCCGACTTTTCCCTTCCGACTTCCGTTTCCCGCGACTTCCGCGACTTAAAAGGTATTGCCTCTAAATGAGAATCATCATAGGGACTTACATGCAAAAATGCAGTGCCTACAGTCACCCCCACTTTGATGGGACTTGTGCAGTGTGTGACAATGACAATCCTATCAAAGTTGTGCAATGCATTTTTACTTACCTGGCTTACCAGCTGCCACGTGACTTGCCTGCTGCCTCGAACTGAGCTGATGAGAGTTGGTTCATTTTCGAACCTTTACTGGGTTGAGATCTTTGAACTGTGCTCCATTTTTGGAGCGCCATTTCCGGCATGCTAAACCTCATTTTGAGGCGTCACTGGTGGTTGGCTGTTCTCGAACAATGCTCCATTTTCGGAGTGCCATTTTCGGCATGCTAAACCTCATTTCCGAGGCATCGTTGATGTGATTACTGTCCATTTTTGAACTGTGCTCCATTTTCGGAGCGCCATTTTCGGCGAGTGATAGTGGTCCATTTCCGAACCATGCTCCATTTTCGGAGTGCCATTTTCGGCGAGTGATAGTAGTCCATTTTCGAACCGTGCTCCATTTTCGGAGTGCCATTTTCGGCGAGTGATAGTGGTCCATTTCCAAACCATGCTCCATTTTTGGAGTGCCATTTTCGGCGAGTGATAGAAGTCCATTTTCGAACCGTGCTCCATTTTCGGAGTGCCATTTTCGGCGAGTGATAGTGGTCCATTTCCGAACCGTGCTCCATTTTCGGAGTGCCATTTTTAGCAAAACTAATGCTGTGTCTCCATACCCGGAGTGCCATACCCGGCAACACTGATACTGATGTCTCCATACCCGGAGTGCCATACCCGGCCAAACTGATGTTGATAATGTGGGCTTCGCCCCCTGAGATTCCTTCCTGAAACTGATACTAGTGTGGGCCTCAACCCTGGGACTCATCCCCGAAACTGACTGATATGGGCCTCAACCCTGGGACTCATCCCCGAAACTATACTGATATTGGCCTCAACCCTTGGACTCTTTCCCGAAACTGACTGATATGGGCCTCAACCCTGAGACTCATCCCCGAAACTAATACTGATTCATTTCTGAAACTAATTGATATGGGCCTCAACCCTGTGACTCATCCCCGAAACTAATACTGATTCATTTCTGAAACTGACTGATATGGACCTCAACCCTGGGACTCATCCCTGAAACTAATACTGATTCATTTCTGAAACTGACTGTACTGTTGCTGCTTTCGATTGGCTTGTCTTTGCCGTTTTCTCTTTTTTTCTTCTTTGTCCTGTGAATACAAAAAAACAAACACAAAAGGAATGCAAAATAGGTTACGTGTATGCATGCATGCGTGAGTTTCCTATCCCGTCGGGTCAGGTCTTCTGCCGGTGACTACTCGGTGTTCTCTTCCTTAGGCAAAGTACTGCTTCAATCTATCCACGTTGATCAGCTCGATGAACTCATTCCTTTCCAAGTTTAACAGTCTCACTGCCCCATTTCCCAATTTCTGAATGGCTATCATGTCTTTTCTGTTTGCTTCTTCTGAAGATTCCCCGTGTTCTAAACATCACTGAGTATCATAGTACCAAGGTTGGATGCTTTTATCAATTATACTCATGTTGCAGGTTGAAAGGAAGAGACTCAGGCAAGTAAATGGAATGAACGCCTTTATTATCATTAAGAAATGGTTCGAACAAGTAGGCAAAATCAATGTCGATATTAAAAATGCCGGATCAAATAAACTATGAGGAACAACTTCATCATTCGCAGCATTGCCTTCTTCCTTGGCTTATGGTTCTTCACTGCTGTCATCCCTTATCCCCATGAAAGAAGCTGAGTGGTTGAGAGCTTGGAGGACGAAGCTTTCGGGTAGGCCGGAGTTGATCATATAGGTGGGTGGTGGAACAGAGTGGTAGTTTAGTAGAGGATTTCTGTGTGTGTTGGGTTGTTCTCTTTCTTGGTCAGGTATTTTATGGGAGTCGATGAGGTTTTGGATCTCATGCCTAAGGCGGGTGCAGCTGTCAGTTTCTGTTTGACAGACTTCATATTAGATATGAACCGGAAAGAAATTGGGTTTTCTCATTCCTGAAGATTTGGAATGCTAGGCATATGTTTGGATGTTACCAAACTAAAACCCAAATCGAAAAAGTGCCTCATAATGGTTATCCTAGGGATACCAAAGTATAGTACTTATACATCTCACAAGAGAACAATGTAATTGTTGCTCGCCATGCATTTTTCCTAAGAGGAATACCGATATGCAGTGGTTAGTGGGAGGAAGTAAAACTCGATGAAAATTAGATTGAAACTGTTCCAGGCACCGAATCTTAATGGAACACAAATAGTTCATCAATAATGAAACTATACCAATAATCTTCGAATACACAAGAACCACGTAAGTCGGAGAGAGTCAGAAAACAACCTGGGGTATGGGTTTCTGATCTCACATCATAAAGATGTCAATCTTATTGAGGAATACGAACTGACTACGTATGAGGAAGTGATACAAGGTATCGACTCCCTATTATGGAAAAGTGCCATGAAGTCCGAAATGGATTCCATGTATACCAACTATGTTTGGACACTAGTTGTTGTACCGCAAGGCATTGTGCCTATTGGTACTATATAAGTCTTCAAGGAAGACATACATGGAAGGCAACATATCAACGTACTAAGCTAGGCTTGTAGTGAAATCGTTATCAACATTGTGTCGATCACGACGAAACCTTTTACTCGTTGCCATAGTTAAATCCATTTGGACAATGCTTGCTGATGCTGCATGTTTCATTCATGAAATGTGGCAGCTGAATGCCAAAACCGCTTTCCTTAACGGAAACCTTTCGGAGGATGTTTAAAACATCCTGGCGGTTTTTTCGTACCAAAACTAGCAAACAAGGTTTGCAGGTTATTCGATCCATGGATGGATTGAAGCAAGCATAGCATTCTTGGAATTATCATTTTGAAGTAATCATAATGGTGTATGATTTAATTCCAAACGAAAAATGATTCTTGTGTATATAAGGAGGTTAGTGGGAGTGCACTTACAATGTATGTCTTAAATAATGAAGATATATCATTTCTTGGAAATGATATTCCCATTAATATAATCAGCGAAAGCTTGGCTTTCAAGAAAATTGTCCGTAAAATTCTTGGGAGAAACAACCTTTATTCTAGGAATAAAGATCTATTGGGTTAGATCTAAAAGTTGTTAATAATCTCTGAGAAATCATACATTGAAAAATGTACGCGACCTGGTGTCCCATACGCTTTGAGCATATGGATTCACAATCGGGCCAATCCAAATGATAGTCATTGGATTAAAGGTAAGAACATCCTTAAGTATCTTAGATGAACTAAGGATGTTGTCTTAAACTATGGAGAAGTAGAATTCATGTGACTGGGTTCATTGCTGTAAGTTTCCTAACCGATAAAGACGACTACAAGTCGTAAGAATGGTACTATACAGTTTGAATAATGGAACAGTAAGCTGGAAATCTTCCAAGCAAGATACTGTTACCGAATAAACAACAAAAAGTGGAATATTGATGTAGCTAAGGCAGCAATAGAAGCCTTTTGGATCGATAATAATCTAATTAGATTAGATATAGTTCTATTAGCAGCTGAGCTAGGCTACAACACAGGCTAATGAATTAATGGTCTTATCAACGATCCAGATATATACTTCGACTATTCATCTGATTCGTTCGGATCATACATCATGGCGATGTGATGATAGAATAAATCGCATCAGACGATAATCATGCAAATCCGCTGACGAAAGTCTTTTCTCAGTAATTTGAGCGAACCGTACATAGTTCGGGTGTAAGACACTTGAGTGACTGGCTATAGTCAAAGTGGGAGATTGTTGGATAATTATGACCCATAGTGTCACTATTTGTACAGATCATGGTGTTGTTGTACAAATTAACTATGTGACAAAGGAAAATGCTTTTTTATCATTTGTGATTAGATCACCAAGATGTATAAATGATGAAAGGTCCATATGATTGTTTCCTGGATTGAGATGATATGAGAGAGTATCAATCCACGAAGGTTTAATCATTAAATATCCCTAGTCGTAGTATTATCGAGATTGGACATCGATAATGCGTAATAGACTAGTATTACACTTGTGCGCGTTGTGAGGGCATAACAACATAGTTCTCATATATTTGGGTATATGATACTCATGCAAGTGTAGTAGGAGTTGTGTTTTACCGATGGTACGGAAAACAGCTTCGCTCTGGATAGACCCATCGGAATTCCATTTGTAGTATTACTATGTGTCTATGGAAATCCGAATCAGGGTAGGTGTATTTGGTCTTAACTTGAGACTTGCACCGCTAATACTTGCGACAATCAATGTACTTTGGTTTTGGTCGTCCATGGCTTTAATAGGTTCTCTGTATGCCTCTTCTGGGTATATTGAGAATCGTAGTGTATTGGGTGTGATGTCGAGATGGAAATATCACTCCAGTAATAGTGGAGATGATGATCACGTAGGATACGGAACTTGTTCTCTTATATGCTGCAGCTATCGGGATATTATGACTAGGTCATGTTTATCCGATTATATAGACTAGTTACCAGAGATCCGATATGTGCTTCGTACGGGGCAGACACATTTCCAGCCCCAGACCTTGCACTTGACATCTGATACTGGATCGAGATACGCAATACTACATATACTACGCCTGATATAGATCTCATATTCCTGTAAGGATATTTTGGAGAATTGGGTAGGCATGGCACTTTTCTAGAAGTCAACCTTGTCTTGTAAATCGGTATAAACGTAGTACTAGGTACTTACGTGTTCGGATAGTCCAACGACCGAATTTACTGCCAACATATCCGGAGATCTCATGGGTCGCTTCCCGAAGATTAACCGATGACGTATGACTCGCACTTTATTAATCTGGGATTAATTAAATGAGAGAGAAAATTAATCTGGGATTAATTACGGAGATATTTTATCTGGGATAAAATATCAATTAAAGAGAGAGAACGATTAATTTGGAATTAATTGATAAATTAATATATTCGATATATTATATGAAATTTGATTTTGACGCGGAATTGAAATTAGATTTTAATTCGGGCGAACGAGTTAATTTAGAATTAATTCGTTAGCGATGTGAATAGTGATTTTGTTGGTTTATTCTAAGGTCCCAAGATCAAATCAAGACATGAAATAATGCGTGAATACACCAACGAAGATAGCGGAATACTTACATTGGTTGGTAGAGTCGATTTGAAGACAAATGAACCCAAAAAACGCACTGCCATGTAAGCCTACTGCATGCAGTCCACTGCCTACAAAAACAGAAAATTGAGTGAAGAAACGGAGCTCCTAGCTACGTCGGATGGATCCCGTCTCATGGTCGAACCTCCCTACCACCTTCGCAAGACTTGTAAGTGTGCTAGCACTTGATTTCTCACCATGAGAAACCACTCTTGGCTTCCCTTTGTTCACGCCCAAACTGGTTCAAAACCAGTGAAGAACAGCCACATTTGGCGTGAGAGAAGAGAGAGTTTGAGAGAGATTGAATTGTGTTAAGTTGAAAATGATTTACCAAAAATCAATTTATATTTATGCCATAATATTTATTAAATTAATAATAAACTTATGACACAAAACATGCAATGGCTTAGAGTGTCAAACACTCAAACTCCATGCAAGACCATTGAGTGTATTGTACACTATCACCATGCAATGCATTAGAATAAAATAATGCATAAAATGACATGTGTCATGTGGGCCCCACACGTTTCCAAATGAAAGTGGTCCCACGTGCACTCACGCGTTCGGGTTCGATATTTCCGAAATACCGAGCTTACGTCGCGACGTTAATTAAATCGAATAATTGCGGCTAGCGAAATTATTATTTACGTCGCTAACGAATTAATTCTAAATTAACTCGTTTGCCCGAATTAAAATCTAATTTTAATTCCGCGTCGAAATCTAATTTCGTTTAATATATCGAATATATTAATTTACCGATTAATTCCAAATTAATCGTTATCTCTCTCTAGACGATATTTTATCCTGGATAAGATATCTCCGTAATTCATCCTAGATTAATTTTCTCTCTCTCTTATATATAATCCCAGATTATTCAAGAGTGCAAGTTGTGCATCATCGGTGGATTATCGGGAAGCGACCCATGAGATCCCCGGATAATCTGGCAGTAAATACGGTCGTCGGAGTATCCGAATCACGTACGTACCAAGTACTACGTTCTACCGATTTACGAGACAAGGTCGACTCCTAGCAAAACACCAAGTCTTCCCAAGTTCTCCGGACATATTCATCAAAGAATATTTAGATCTGTATCAAGCGTAGTATACTAATGTATTGTGCATATTGGCCCAGTATCGGATAGTCACGTGCTAGGGCTGGGGCTGGATAAGTGTCTGCCCCGTCCAAAACACATATCAGATGTCTGGTAACTAGTCTCTATAATCGGATATTCATGACATGGTCATAATATCACGATTGGATGCGCATCACTTAAGAGCACTAATACCGTATCCTGCGTGACATCATCTCCATTATGACTGGAGTGACACTTCCGTCTTGACATCACATCCAATACACTATGATTCTCTGATAAACCCAGAAGTGGTGTACACAGAACCAGTTAAGATCCCCCACCACCAAAACCAAAGTTTACCGATTGTCGTAAGTATTAGCGATGTAAGTCTCAGGTTAAGACTATACACACCTACCTTGATTTCGGCCTCCCATAGACACCTAGTCATAATACCAATGGGATTCCGAAGGGTCTATCCAGAGCGAAGCTGTTTCCCGTACCATCGGTGAAACACGACCTCCTATCGCACTTGCACAAGTATCCAATACTTATATATATGAGAACTATGTCGTTGTGCCCTCACAACGCGCACAAGTGCAATACTAGCCTATTCCGCATTATCGATGTCCAGTCTCGATAATACTACGGCTAGGGATATTTAATGATTAATCCTTCGTGGACTGATACTGTCTCATATCATCTCAATCCAGGAACTAATCATAGGGACCTCTCTTCATTTATATATCAATGGTGATCTAATCATAAATGACGAGAGTGCAATTTCCTTGTTACATAGTTAATTTGCCACAGCAACACAATGTTCCGTGCAAATAGTGACGCTATGGGTCATATTATCCAACAGATTTTGCTAGGCATAATTAATTAATTACGTTACAACAGAAAATTCATTAATTTGGAATTAGCGAACCCGAGCCCGAGAGTGTTTGCGAGCGCACTTGTATTTCGAATTCAAGTACGGCCCGCAAGTCACATCAAGCGTCAAATCACTTGTCAATCGATTGATGTGATGTCTAAGTCATTTTGAGTGATTTGACAACTTCTCACATTGATTGATGGTGGTTGTTGGGAGCTTTTAAAGCTTGTACCTTGTTGACTTTTTGAAAGCTAATTTTTGGTATATGGTTTTGATTTTGGAAATCAATTAAAACCTAACACACAACACATTTTCTTCTCTTCTTTTCTCTCCCCACTCTCACGCCCAATGGGCCTTCATCTTCTTCCTTTTCTGTCACAAAGCCGAGAGGTTGGAGAAGCACAAACTGAAGAATCTTCTGTAGAATCCACACCAATGAAACAATAACCCAAAAGACATTCATCGTATTATGAACCATAGCCATCATTCCACACTAGGCTAATGTCATAGAAAGAACTAGAGGTGCATACATAAAAGCAGGAAAATAGAAGAGCAACAACTTCATAAGTGTGTTAACCTATTAAGGAAAAAAAGGCTTACACAAGTGTGTAATGTAATATTACATGTGTCCGGCGCACGTTATCGGTGCATGATAGTAGATGGCACGGTTTAACAACGGCGCATTTTAGCAGGAAATTTACTTTTTTGAATTTTTTTTTTCTGTTTTTCGATATTTTAGCCCTGAATTGCTTCCAGAGAGTCCTGATATTTTATTTATCTACAAAATAACACAAAACACATCACAATATTCACAAAACTCAAGAAACTATACAAAATATTAAGTAAAAGGGATGGTAAATACTGATATATTTACCGCTTATGACACCCTCATACCTAACATTTTGCTAGTCCTCGAGCAAAATAAAATACAATAACAACTTTAAAATAAAATTAAACTAAGCCACTTTCGTAGGGATCACTGTTGCATTTATTGTATGAAACAAGCCTTTAAACCCCCTAGGTTTCCCTAGTGGACGAGTTGTAGTCTCGTGAGGGCTTAGAGCAACGATACCCACAAACGTCAATATAAAACTAATGTACACAAAAGTAAAAAGACAAGAGAAAAGAGAATAAACAAGTTAGTGACTAAACAAGTGAAACTCCTTATCCAAGTTAGTAGTTGTTTTCTTTCTTTCTAAATTACTAATTAAGTAAATTCTCCAATTATTTTTATCATTCTTCATATACACAACCAACAAAGTATTAATAAAATCATTGTGTCTACAATATTGATAAGTGTAGTTGAAAAGAGAGTAATATTTTTGTCCTAAAGTTACATCATAATTCACACCTTTTTAAGCAATGGAATATTTTTCTAATTTTTTTTTTTAATTTATATACAATATCTTCCATCCAAGTAGCGAGCTTTGGGCCAGTGACTCCCAAACCAGTTGGTTTTGGGGCACTAGGTGTTTAGACACCCTTACAGACTTAATTACTCATATTTTAGAAAAATATATATTTTTTATAACATCTTCAATCCATGTAGCGAGCTTTAGGTCAGTGACTCCCAAACCAGTTGGTTTTAGGGCACTAGGTGTTAAAACACCCCTACGGACTTAATTACACGGATCTCAGGTGTTTTTTTTTATTCCATCACTTTTTTAGATACTTCATCCATTAAACTATAGCATTGAATATTACAAACTTTTCAATTACAACTCATGTCCATATGTTACCATGCATATTGATAATACCTGTCAACTGAGCATATGAAGATCCAATTTAATCAGTTTTACGGAGAATTCGCAAATTAAATAATTCAAAAGGAAATAAAAAAATTAACTTGTTACGAAATATGTTGAGATACATCTCAGAAGTGGAAATTCCTTACACATCTATCTCACACCAATTTC
Source organism: Zanthoxylum bungeanum (assembly GCA_019454045.1). Taxonomy (NCBI): domain Eukaryota; kingdom Viridiplantae; phylum Streptophyta; class Magnoliopsida; order Sapindales; family Rutaceae; genus Zanthoxylum; species Zanthoxylum bungeanum. Next base: position 34,631 of record SKCR01034367.1, read on the forward strand.
ACTTGATTTAGTCAAGTTAAAAAAACAAAAACAAAAACTATTTTCTTTTCATTTTTTATAAATTTTTAATTTTTTTGAATTTTTTTTGAAAATTTTGACTAAAAATAACACAATAAAAACAAGATACTAGTCAACTATTCCCTCCCCAAAACCTAAATGAGACATTGTCCCCAATGTCTTAAAAAGTAGAAGAATAGTTTAGAAAATAGTACTTGGTTAGTTGACATTCTACATCTAAAATGAAAATTAAAGGTTAAGATCCAGATTTATCCAATACTTTTTACCACGATCATTATCAGGCCAATTTATCTTGGAAAGGATATGGTCAATTTGTGGTTCAAAGGCTAAAATTTGGTCAATTAAATCATGGACAGTTCTGGCAGTAAAAAGGATATCTTTTACAGGTTTTGACACGAACCCATTTCTCCAGGCATCATCAATAAACACACAAAGAAAATCATAAAATCCATCAGTATTAAATAGTCCAATCAGTTTCTGGTGTATGTTAAAGTTCGCCCAATATAGCACAGTAAAAATTTCCTCCATCCTGCCTAAGCCACCTGGCAAAGCAATAAAAGCATTAGCACGGTTAATCATTTCTACCAGTCGTTCAGACATACCTGGCACAATAAGTTCCTCTCCGATTGATGGTCCTATAAGATTCACTTATGCCAAAGGTTTTGGGATGATTCCCAAGACTTGACTGTCTTCTTCCTGAACAGCCCTTGAAATGATCCCCATTAGTCCAAGATTGCCACCTCCATATACTAAGTGCATATTCCTTTCAACTATGACTCTACCCAATTCATGTGCTGCCTCAACAAACTCTGGCTTAGAACCTACACTAGTACCGCAAAACACACAGATATTTACAACTCGTCTTCTTGAAGTGGCTTCCATTTTTTTTAATTTTCTTTCTCAAACCTGGATGCCTTCAAGAGTGCAATGATGATTTGAATTTATAACACCTGAAAAAAGGGTGAGTAATAATAGCACTAGTACCTGTCAAATTACAATTATTAGCTAAACAGTAAAATAAATCATGAAAGTCAAAAAGTCTCGATCCTGTCGGAGAAAATAAAAGAAATTAACAAAACAAATAACAATTATTAGTTAAAGACAAAGAGATAATAATATTTACAAGAAGTAAAGGCTTGATTGACATCTATGTGTCAGGGATAAGCTTCCCATCCAATTTTCTAATAAATTGGCAAATAGGGTATTTTAGAGTCAGATTCCCGAGACTTAGATGTTGTCTTTCTTTACGAACTTGTGTATATAACATGTGAATGGTGTGATGCATATACCACTGGGATGCGTCTCAAGATTCAATGATATGTCATCCAAAGACTCATCACTCAAGCCATCCCTAATGAATTTATAGCAAACGAGTATTACATGTCATGCGTGCATATTTATAACAAACACCCATTTTTTTAGCTCTTCTCTTTTTAGCATAGGTGCTTCTTCCTAAACCAGGCAGATATGAAACAAAGAGTCAGAGGACTCACCTGCCAATTAGACCCGTGCTTCAATAATCCAACGAATGTTAGTAGGAATATCTTTGATCATTAGAAGTCTCATTCGTTCCAAGCGAGCTTTGTAGATTTTCATCAGAGAGTTTTGAGGGAGAGAAGGAAATTGCTTGTGAAGATTTGCGAGAATGTCTTCCATTCTGAAATGTGACTTGACCTACAAATATTAAACACACCAAATCACAATATATACACAAATTGCATGGGTTGCCTCCCAACTTGTGTTAAGTTTAACGTTGTTAGCTAGACATGACTGCCCGAACGTTAGGCTGGATGTGAAAGTGTGACACTTTCATTTTATCGCTAAAATGATTCTCCCTAGTAGTGCTTGACACACTGACTGTTAACTTTGAATGTTTCGTTGGTGTTGGGATCAAGTAACTCAATAGCTCCATATGGTAAAACCTGAGTGATCACAAATGGACCTGACCATCTTGATTTCAGCTTTCCAGGGAAAAGTTTCAACCTTGAATTGTATAACAACACCTACTGCCTTGGTTCTAATTATCTGCGCATTATTTTTTGATCATGCCATTTCTTGGTCTTTTCTTTGTATAATCTGGCATTCTCATAAGCCCGTTGGCGAAATTCCTCCAATTCGTTGAGTTGGTGGAGCCATTTCTCTCCTACTGCTTGTGGATCAAGATTTAACTTCTTCAATGCCCAATAAGATTTATGTTCAAGCTCCACTGCAGATGGCACGCTTTCCCAAACACCATTCGATATGGAGACATATCGATGGGTGTCTTGTAAGCTGTCCGGTAGGCCCATAGTGCGTCATCCAGTTTTGTAGACCAGTCCCTTCTTGTTGATCCAATGGTTCTTTCCAAGATTCTTTTGATCTCCCTGTTTGAAACTTCAACCTGTCCATTTGACTGTGGATGGTAGGCAGTGGCAACTTTATGTGTAACTCCGTATTTTGATAGGAGTACATGTTGGACAATTATGACCCATAACATCATTATTTTGTAAAGGACATGGTGTTTTTGGACAAAAATAACTATGTGACAAAGGAAATTGCTCTTTTATCATTTGTAATTGGATTACCTGGATATATAAATGATAAAAGTCCATGTGAATAGTACCGGATTAATAAGATATGAGACTGTATTGATCCACAAAATGTTTAAACATTAAATATCCCTAGTCGTAGTATTATCGAGACTGGACATCGATAATGCGGAATATGTTAGTATTACACTTGTGCGCGTTATGGAAGCTTAACGGCATAGTTCTCATATATTTAAGTATATGATACTTATGCATGTGTAATAGGAGGTTATATTTACCTATGGTACGGGAATAGATTCACTCTGGATAGACCCCTCAGAATCCCATTGGTAGTATGACAATGTGTCTATGGGAATCTGAATCAGGGTAGGTGTATTTGGTCTTAACCTGAGACTTGCATCGTAAATACTTGCGACAATCAGTATACTTTTGTTTTGGTCGTCCAGGGCTTTAACATGTTCTGTGTACGCCTCTTCTGGGTATATTGAGAATCGTAGTGTATTGGGTGTGATGTTAAGATGGAAGTATCACTTCAGTAATATGGAGGTGATGATCACACAGGGATACAGAACTGGTACTCTTAAGTACTGCAGTCATCGGGATAATATGACTAGGTCATGATTATCCGATTATAGAGACTAGTTGCTAGTGATCCGATATATGCTTCGTACGGGGCAGACATAATTCCAGCCCCAGGCCTATCATATGACATCTGATATTGGATCGTAATACGCGATACACTGTATACTACGCCTGATAAAGATTATATTTTCATTTAATGAATATTTTTGGAGAATTGGGTAGGCCACGGTGCTTTGCTAGAAGCCAACAATGACTTATAAATCGGTAAGAACGTGGTACTAGGTACACACGTATTCAGATAATCCGATGACCGTATTTACTGCCAACATATCCAGGGATCTTTTGGGTCGCTTCCCGAAGATTCATCGATGAGATTTGACTCGAACAAAATTAATCTGGGATTAATTATGAGAGAGAAAATTAATCTGGAATTAATTACGGCAATAATTAATCTGGGATTAATTAACAGAGATAAAATTAATCTGGGATTAATTGCGTAAAAAATTTAATCTGGGATTAAATTCGTCTAGAGAAGAGAACGCGATTAATTTGGAATTAATCGGCAAAATGAATTTAATTGTCAAATTAGATTTTACTATTTAATTTATTTTAATGGGCTAAAATAATATATTAGATATATTAATTGAAATTAGATTTAAATGTGAAATTAAAATTGGATTTTAATTCCTGCGAATGAATTAATTTAGAATTAATTCATAAGCGACTTACGTAATAATTTTTCTAGGCATTATTATTAAATTGGATTTAATTATGTCGCAACGGAAAATTTGTTTAATTCGGAATTAAACAAACCCGGGCCCGAGCGAAGTTGCGTGTTGGATTGTCCGACTTAAATTTGGAATTTAAAGTGGGGCCCACCAACTTACATCAATATGTTTGACATTTGATGGAATTTGGTAATGGTTGAGTGAAAAGTTTAGATTGCTTTTAAAACACTCAAGCTAATTCCAACACACAAACTTAGTATATATTAATTTTGTCAACTTTGGAAGTGAGCACAAGTTACTATTCACAACAAACACAAAACTCTCTCTTCTCTCACAAATCTCCCTTGGCCGAAAACTTCAAGCTCTCCTTGGAATTTTGTTGCAAAATTCTTCTAAAGCTAGCACTTAATGAGACAAATGAGATGATAGAGAAACCAATCCTAGAGTTTGGAATTCAATTTGAAGGCTTGGAGCTTCCATTACATCCATGAAAACTTGATTTTCTCTACCAAGCATTGTGAGTATTTCACAACTCCTCTTCTTTATTCACACACAAATGAACTTAGAGATCTTGTGGCTTGTTCTAGGAACACTAACAATGGTATCAGAGCATCCTTAGTTTTATTTGAAAATCTATGGTTCATGACTTTATTTGGGATTTTTGTGTTTGGAGCATGAAATGCCTAAATTGATGGTTGGGTTATGTTTATATGATGTTAAATTGGATTTGTACATCTTTGATTTTGTGAAAAATTGATAGGATAAATTTTCCCCAAAATATACCCATTGGCCGAATATATGCCCTAGGTGATTCATGGTGACTTTTGAAAATTTAACAATTGGATATGTTAATTGCATGAAATGAATATTAATTGTTGGTTTAATTGGATTGAAATTGGAATTGAATGTTATTTCATGATGATTGCCGTGAATGGAGAATGTTAGGAAGAATTGATTTTGCTTCAATTTGTGTTGGACATGAATTGGAATTAAAGAGCATGATTAAGTGAATTAAAATTGTTTTGGAAACATTAGATTAATTAATTAATTATGTTAATTACACTTGAATTGAATTAATATGTAATTTAGAATAAGTATTAATTTAATTTTAGTAATTGTGCTTAATGGGCTTGGTTGGGCCAAGTTTGGTTTTGGACAATTGGGTTGGATCCAATTGGGCCTAAAACCATTTCCATAAAGTCCAAATATGACAATTGGGCCTTTAAATAAGTTATTTGGGCCTAAATTGATTTTTGGCATATGGTGATTCCTAATTGGGCCTTGGCATCTTGGGTTTGATCCATAATTGCCAAAGCCTATGCCTAAAGAATTAATTAAAAGTACATTGGACTTTAATTACATAGTATTGGATACTAATTAGACCTTTGAGACCCATGAAGATTGGATTTGGAATCAAAGTCTAAAAGACACTATTAAAAGTGTAATTATTTAATTTGGAATTAAATATGAATTACTATTGGATACAATTTAAATCGGATTTAAAATTGTAGTTCGATATAATTCAAGAATACATACTTTGAGTATTTATTCTTAAACGAGTTGGACTCGCGCAAATCAAATCGTTGTTTGAACATTGGATAGTCATTGATTCAAAGATTAATTAATTGGATTAAATTGATTGAATAATATGCTTTGTGTGAGTACATGGATGTAGTTGTATGAATAATGTATATCAGATGGATATTAGAAGGGTGAGGGCAATTTTGGAAATTGTTGTAATAAATTTAGAATTTATTAAATTGGACATGTGTGTCCAGCCTATTGTCTCTATTCTCTTTGTATTTCTCTTCTCACCAATTCCCCTCAATGTCAATGAGGTTTCTTTAGAAGTATTATGTAATTGGGTAGAAGTATGAATAGTGCTAGCGGGAGAGAGGAAAGGGAGAGATTTTTTCTAGGAACAAAGTTTGTTATATATCCATCCGCATAACAGTATTAATTTATTTCGCGCCTTATTATGCTTTTAGAATGCATGCTTAAGGGTGTATGATGAGACCTAATCAAAGATATTAAATTGATTGCCAATTTACGCGAAAAACCCTCATCAAATATTAAGCGTTTTTCCTTCCATTGAGTGGTTCTATCTCAAGATCCAAGATTGGCATTGGTTTGTTGGCCAAAGTCAAGACCTTTGTCCATCGCGGATGTGTTTGAACCGCGTAAGCTTTGTTCCATACCGTACGTCATGGGCGGTTGTGACTTGTTGGCCAAAGTCAAGGTCACTTCTTGTTCATCAACTTCGATTACAAAGCTTTCCCACTGTCAATGGGTCATGCTTAACTAGAATCATTAAGCTTGTTGAGCCAAAGCCAATGACTAGTTGATTTAGAGGAAAAAGTTAAGAAATATATTGTATATATTTACATATATTGGATATATGTTTCGGACTTGGAGGTCCACCTACAGGATCTAGGAATTGGATGGGATCCAATTGATCTTAGAGATCTACCTAGTTAAGTTTCATACAACTTGTTGGCCAAAGTCAAGGTTGTGTGTTATTTAACGGGATTCTAGCCCATTAGGAAACTAGGTTTCCCGAGTACTCCACAGAGGGTTAGAGGCTCGCCAAAAAATAGTGGGAGGCAAGTATTAAATTTGCAATTTCATTTAGATACTTGCCAACACGCGCTCTTTTATTTTATTTATCGTTGTTATAAATATATTAATTGGACTAATATTAAATATTGCTTTCTTTGAACAGTTAGACTGTACAACACATTACTCAACTTGTAGTTGGTTATATAGTTGGACTATAGTAACCATTACATTTTGAGTGTACCCAAAATCGTTGACTAGATAGTTAGACTATAGCAATCAAGATGACTGAAAGATTAGCGTTAAGGGATATAATCCTAGGTGAAAATGTCTTTAACGACATAATTTTCAGATTGGAAATGAATCTCATGATAGTCCTGGAAGACGAGAAGTTACTTTATGTTATAAAGAAACCTCTCGGGCCTGAGCCCGGAGTTGAGCAAATAGTAGAGCATGAGCTTTAGAAGACTCTTCGTGATGAAAACTTTAGTGCTCAATCCAACATGCTTGCCGCAATGACTCCTTAATTTCGTCATCAGAACTAAGGATTAGATCCTTATACCATGATGTTGAAATTGAAGGATCTTCACAGATCTAACCTTTGATCTTAGAAGTATGAATTGAAAAAGAAGCTCTTTCGCTCGCGTATGTCAGAGGGTACATCTGTTGAGAACTAGGTGTCGCAGATGATTGCTGACATCGAATAGCTAGGTTAGCTAGGCATTACCTACGAGGCAGAGACTTCCATAGATTTCATCTTACAGTTTCTACCCGATAGCTGGGGCAGGTTCATCATGAACCAAGAGAAAACTCTTGGAGAGTTAATGTCTATGCTCGAGGAGGCGGAGGCAAAGCCAGAGCTTCCAAAAGGGCGAGAAGCACAAGACGCATATTCCTTCGACATCACAGAAGGCCAAGGCTTGGCCTAAGGCTTCTAGGGGTGTGAATAAAAGGGCAAAGGCAAAATCATCACTGTCTTATGGGAAGACAAAGGACATTGTTAGACAGTTATGACCCATAGCGTCACTATTTTGTAAATGTTATTGTATTATTGTACAAAATTAACTATGTAGTAATGAAATTGCCTTTTAACCGTTTTGTAATTTATTTACTTTGATATATAAATGGTAAGAGTCCCTATGATTAGTTCCAGATTGAGATGATATGAGACAGTATCAATCCATAAAGGTTTAATCATTAAATATCCCTAGTCGTAGTATTATCGAGATTGGACACCGATAATGCGGAATAGACTAGTACTGCACTTGTGCATGTTGTGAGGGCACAACGGCATAGTTCTCATATATTTAAGTATATGATACTTATGCAAGTGCGGTAGGAGGTTGTGTTTTACCGATGGTACGGAAAACAGCTTCGCTCTGGATAGACACCGCGGAATCCCATTGGTAGTATGTCTGCGTGTTTATGGGAGTCCGCTTCAGGGTAGGTGCATATGGTCTTAACCTGAGACTTGCATCGCTAGTACTTACGACAATCGGTAGACTTTAGTTTTGGTCGTCCAGGACTTTAACAGGTTCTGTGTACACCTCTTCTAGGTTTATCGAGAATCGTAGTGTATTGGGTGTGATGTCAAGACGGAAGTATCACTTCAGACATATGGAGATGATGATCGCGCAGGATACAGAACTAGTACTCTATAATGGTTGCAACCATCGGGATAATATGACAAGGTCAGGATTATCCGATTCAAAGAGACTAGTTGCTTGATGTCCGATATATGTTTCGTACAGGGCAGACACATCTCCAGCCCCAGGCCTTACATGTGATCATCCGATACTGGATCAGTTAAACACAATACTGCGGTATACTACGCCTGTTATAGATCTTATATTCCAGTAAGAATATTTCTGGAGAATTGGGTAGGCATGGCGTTTTGCTAGAGGCTAACATTCTCTTGTAAATCGGTAAAAACGTAGTACTTGGTACGTACGTGTTCGGATAGTCCGACGACCGTATTTACTGCCAACATATCAAGGGATCTCTTGGGTCGCTTCCCGAAGATTCACCGATGACGTATGATTCGAACTTAATTAATCTGGGATTAATTGCGGAGAGACTTTATCTTGGATAAAGTACTATTTGAAGAGAGAGAAAGATTAATTTGGAATTAATCGTTAAAATAATATATTTGATATATTAAACGAAATTCGATTTCGACGAGGAATTAAAATTAAATTTTAATTCGGGCAAACGATTTAATTTGGAATTAATTCGTTAGCGACATGAATAATAATTTTGCTAGGCACAATTATATAATTAAATTTGATTTAATTAACGTCGCGATGGAAGTTCGCTAATTCGGAATTATCGAACCCGAGCCCGGGAGTGTTTACGGGCCCACTCGCATTTAGAATCGAGTGGGGTCCACATGTCACATCAACCATCACATCAATACTTCCGTCTTGACATCACACCCAATACTCTACGATTCTCAATATACCCAGCATTGGCGTACACAGAACCGGTTAGAGTCCTAGACGACCTCAACTAAAGTATATTGATTGTCGTAAGCATTAGCGGTGCAAGTCTCAGGTTAAGACCAAATACACCTACTCTGATTTCGGACTCCCATAGACACATAGTCATAATACCAATGGGATTATGAGGGGTCTTTCCAGAGCGAAGCTGTTTCCCGTACCATCGGTGAAACATGACCTCCTATCGCACTTGAATAAGTATCCAATACTTATATATATGAGAACTATGCCGTTGTGCCCTCACAATGCGCACAAGTGCAATGCTAGCCTATTCCGCATTATCGATGTCCAGTCTCGATAATACTCCGGCTAGGGATATTTAATGATTAATCCTTCGGGGACTGATACTGTCTCATATCATTCTCAATCCAGGAACTAATCATAGGGACCTCTCGTCATTTATATATCTATGGTGATCTAATCACAAATGATGAGAGTGCAATTTCCTTGTCACATAGTTAATTTGTACAACAACACCATGATCTGTACAAATAGTGACGCTATGGGTCATATTATCCAACAAATATAAAAGGTTTTTGGTAAATCATAACTCACCACTTCATCTTCTCTCCTAAAAGTGGCGTGAACCACTCTCCCTTTCCTCTCTAGTGACCGAAACTGTGAAGGTTTCACAGCTCTCCATTTTCGGTTTTTTGTTGCAAAAACTAGAAGAAAAGTGTGTTGTTTTGGAAGCATAAGTTCAGACAAGGCTAGCACCTTCAAGGGATCATACAAAGGTGTTATGGGAAACTAATTCTTGAGCTTGGAAGGATCAAAGAAAGCTTGGAGCTTCCCCATTCACCTTGGCCGAAACCCTCACTGCACAAAGGAGAAGTTTTTATTTCATCAACGCATCTGCATTCCAATCTTTGTGAGTATGATTCCGCCATACTTCAATATTGTTCATTCATTTGTATATATTTGTTTGCTCTTTTGATCTTGGGACATGGATTAGAATTTCCAACAGACATATCCCAAGATGTCTACCTATTGATAAGGCAGACATGAATGAAGTGAAGACGGGCAAAGCTCTGACATCAGGTATGTTTGTCATAAACATATCCACTGCTAGTTTTGAAATTGGATTTTGATACTAGGTGTGGTACATACATATGTACAGATGTGCAGGATCTGCTAATTAGTAGGAGACTAGCTTCAGTTGAGATCGTCCTATGAGTCGAAAACGGGACGAGAGTCGCTGTTTTGGCTGTCAGAACCTAAGTTTTGGAACTGCCCTTTGGCTATGTACTTAAATTAGGAAACTATTATAATGTACATAGTTTGACTAGAAACATTATCTCTATATCTAGTTTAACCCGTTGCGGCTATACCTTTATGTTCATGAACACTAAGTGTTTTGTTTATAAAGATGATATTGAGATATACACATTAGATGTGAATAAGAGTACTTATATTTTGAATATAAACAAATCTCAAACATATAACATGACAAACAAATTGCTGAAACTGAATTAATCAGATGAGACTTATTTGTGGCATTGTTATCTGGGACACATTCAACAAGACTCGTATATCCACACTTTCGAAGTGTGGATACTTGGACATATTTGATCCAAATTCAAGTGACGTCTGCGAATCTAGTTTATTAGGCAAAGTGCTTAAAACGCCTTTTAATGGTAATGGTGTACGTGCCACCGAGTTGTTAGCCCTCGTTCATGGTGACGTTTGTGGGCCCATGTCTAGCTAGGCTAGATGTGGTTATGAGTACTTTGTAACCTTTACGGATGTTGCATCGCGTTATGGTTATGTGTATCTTATGACACACAAATCAGAAACATTTGATATATTCAAAGAGTTTCGACACGAAGTAGAAAAATAGACCGGAAAAAGTATTAAAACATCACGATTGGACCGTAGTGGAAATACTTAAGCAATAAGTTTCTCAATTACTTGAAAGAGTATAGTATTCTTTCACAGTGAACTCCTCCTGGAACACTTCAATTGAATGGTGTGTCCGAATGGAGAAACCGAACCTTGTTGGCCATAGTAAGGTCAATGATGAGACGCTCTGAGCTACCAATTTCCTTCACGGGATACGCATTGAACAATGCAATACTTATTTTGAATAAGGTTCCGTCAAAATCTGTTGGATAGACTCCATATGAAATATGGAAATGAAAGAAACCGGGTTTCTCATTCCTGGAGATTTACGAATGCTGGGCATATGTTTGGATGATACCAAACTACAACCCAAATCGGATAAGTGCCCATTATATAATTGGTTATCCTAAGGAAACTAATTCCACAACTCACAAGAGAACAAAGAAATTTGTTGCTCTCCATGCAGTTTTCCTAAGAGGAATGCCTAAATGCAGTGGTAAGTGGGAGGAAAGTAAAACTCGATGAAAATCAGAGTAATACTGTTCCTGGCACCGATCCTTAATGGAACACAAACAGTTCATCAGGGATGAGACTGTTCCACAATCTTTAAATACACAAGAACATCGTAGGTTGGAGAGAGTCAGAAAACAACCTTAGAGGTATGGGTTTCTGATCTCACCTCACAAAGATATTAATCTTTTTGAGGATAATGAGCCGGCTACGTATGAAGTAGCGATACAAGGTATCGACTCCGCTTTATGGCAAATTGCCATGAAGTTCGAAATAGATTCCATGTATACCAACCAAGTTTGGACACTGGTTGATGTATCAGAAGGTATTGTGCCTATTGGTAGCAAATGAGTCTTCAATGAAGACAAACATGGATGGCAACATACAAACCTACAAAGCTAGGCTTGTAGCGAAAGGGTATCGTCATCAACATAGTGTCGATTACGATGAAACCTTTTACCCATTGCCATGGTTAAATCTATTAGGATAATGCTTGCGATTGCTGCTTATTTCGATTATGAAATATGGCAAATGGTCGTCAAAACCGCTTTCCTTAACGGAAACCTTTTGGAGGATGTTTACAACATCCTAACGGTTTTGTCATACCAAAACATGCAAACAAGGTTTGCAAGTTAAATCGATCCATTTATGGATTGAAGCAAGCATTGTGTTTTTGGAACCAACGTTTTCATGAGATCATATTACAATATGGTTTAATTTAAAATGAAAATGATTCTTGTGTATATAAGAAGATTAGTGGGAGCATACTGACATTGGATGTCCTATACATTGATGATGTATTATTTCTTTGAAATAACATTCCCATGTTAACAATCGGTGAAAGCTTGGCTTTCATTAAAATTCTCCATGGAATACTTGGGAGATACAACCTTTATTATAGGAATAAGGATCTACTGGGATAGATCTAAAAGTTGTTGGCAATATCCAAAAACTCGTACATTGAAAAACATGTACACAACCTTGTGTCTCATATGCTTTGAGCATATGAAGTCACAATCAGGCCAATCGAGGTGATGGTCACTGGATTGATGTTAAGAACATCCTTTAGTATCTTAGATGAACTAAGGATGCTTTCTTAATTTATGGAGATGGAGAACTTGAGGTGACTGGATTCACCGCTGTAAGTTTTCAAATCGAGAAAGACGACTGTAAGTCACAATAAGGGTACATATTTTGTTTGATCAATGAAATAGTGAGCATGAGATCTTCCAAGCAAGATACTATTACCGATTCAACAACAAAAACAAAATATATTACTGCGGCTGAGGCAGCAAAAAAAGCATTTTGGATCTATAAAATTCCTAATTAGATTAGGAGTAGTTCTGTTAGCAGCTGAGCTAAGCCACATCACAAGCTAAAGAATTACGGTTTCATCATTGATCCAAGTATGTAATTCGACGGTTTTATCTGATTCGTGAGAACATACATCATGGCGATGTGATGATCTAATAAATCGCATCAGATGATAACCTTGCAGATCCGCTGACAAAAGCAATATCTCAACATAAGCATGAACGACCCGTACATAGTTCAGGTGTTTGACACTTGAGTGATTGGCTATAGGCCAAATGGGAGATTATTGGACAATTATGACCCATAGCATCACTATTTTGTAAAGGACATGGTGTTCTTGTACAAAATTAACTATGTGACAAAGGAAATTGCTCTTTTATCATTTGTAATTGGATTACCTGGATATATAAATGATCAAAGTCCATATGATGTTGGTTTTCTATAAGGTCCCAAGATCAAATCAAGACATGAAATTATGTGTGAACACATCAACGGAGGTAGCGGAATACTCACATTGATCGGTTATGTCGATTTGGAGACGATTCAAGCCCAAAACGCACTGCCATGTAAGCCTACTGCATGCAGTCCACTGCCTACAAAAACAGAAAATTTAGTGAAGAAACGGAGCTCCAATCTCGTCGGATGGATCCCGTCTCATTGGGGAACCTCCCTACCACCTTCGCAAGACTTGTAAGTGTGCTAGCACTTGATTTCTCACCATGAGAAACCACTCTTGCTTCCCTTAGCTCACGCCCAAACTGGTTCCAAACCAGTGAACACTTTGCTCAAATGGGCGTGAGAGAGGAGAGAAATTTGAGAGAGAAAAAGTTGTGTTATGTTAATTAAAATGATTTACCAAAAATCAATTTATATTTATGCCATAATTTATTAAATTAATAATAAATTTATGACACAACACATGCAATGGCTTAGAGTGTCAAACACTCAATTTCCATGCAATAACATTGAGTGCATTGTACACTATCTACATGCAAAGCATTAGAATGACATGTGTCATGTGGGCCCCACACGTTTCCAAATGAAAGTGGGCCAACGAGTACTCACGCGTTCGGGTTCGATATTTCCGAAATATCGAGCTTACGTCGCGACGTTAATTCAATCGAATTTAAATAAATAATTACGCCTGGCGAAATTATTATTTACGTCGCTAACGAATTAATTCTGAATTAACTCGTTTGCCCGAATTAAAATCTAATTTTAATTCCGCGTCGAAATCTAATTTCGTTTAATATATCGAATATATTAATTCATCGATTAATTCCAAATTAATCGTTCTCTCTCTTTAGACGACATTTTATCCCGGAAAATATCTCCGTTATTAATCCTAGATTAATTTTCTCTCTCTTCTATTATAATCCCAGATTATTCAAGAGTGCGAGTTGTGCGTCATCGGTGGATTATCGGGAAGCGACCCATGAGATCCCGGAGATATCTAGCAGTAAATACGGTCGTCGGAGTAACCGAATCACGTACGTACCAAGTACTACGTTCTACCGATTTACGAGACAAGGTCGACTCCTAGCAAAGCACCAAGTCTACCCAATTCTCCGGACATATTCATCAAAGAATATCTAGATCTGTATCAAGCGTAGTATACAATTGTATTGTGCATATCGGCCCAGTATCGGATAGTCACGTGCTAGGCCTGGGGCTGGATATGTGTCTGCCCCGTACGAAGCACATGTCGGATGTCTGGTAACTAGTCTCTATAATCGGATATACATGACCTTGTCATAATATCCCGATGGCCGCGCAGCACTTAAGAGCACTAATACCGTATCCTGCGTGACATCATCTCCAATATGACTGAAGTGATACTTCCGTCTTGACATCACACCCAATACTCTACGACTCTCTGATAAACCCAGAAAGTGGTGTATCAGAACCCGTTTAAAGTCCCCTACCACCAAGACCAAAGTTTATCGATTATCGTAAGTATTAGCGATGTAAGTCTCAGGTTAAGACCATACACACCTACCTTGATTTCGGCCTCCCATATAGTCACATAGTCATAATACCAATGGGATTCCGAGGGGTCTATCCAGAGCGAAGCTGTTTCCCGTACCGTCGGTGAAAACACGACCTCCTATCGCACTTGCATAAGTATCCAATACTTATATATATGAGAACTATGCCGTTGTGCCCTCACAACGCGCACAAGTGCAATACTAGCCTATTCCGCATTATCGATGTCCAGTCTCGATAATACTACGGCTAGGGATATTTTGTTGGTTATCTATAAGGTCCCAAGATCACAAACAAGACATGAAACATGTGTGAATACATCAACGGAGGTAGCGGAATACTCACATTGATCGGTTGAGTCGATTTGGAGACGATTCAAGCCCAAAAACGCACTGTCTTTCACGCCCACTGCATGCAGTCCACTGCCCTGCAAAACAGAAAATTGGGTGAAGAAACGGAGCTCCAATCTTCGTCGGATGGATCCGTCTCCATGGGGGAACCTCCCTACCACCTTCGCAAGACTTGTAAGTGTGTCTAGCACTTGATTTCTCACCATGAGAATCACTCTTGCTTCCCTTAAACTCACGCGCCAACTGGTTCAAAACCAGTGAAGAATGGCCACCATTGCCGTGAGAGGAAGAGAGAATTTGAGAGAGAAGAAGTTTTGTGTTGTGTAATGGTTTGTTAATTAAAATGATTTACCAAAAATCAATTTATATTTATGCCATAATTTATTAAATTAATAATAAACTTATGACACAAATTCATGCAAAGGCTTAGAGTGTCAAACACTTCATTTCCATGCAATACCATTGAGTGCATTGTACACAATCTCCATGCAAAGCATTAGAGTGTCAAATAAGCATAATATGACATGTGTCCATAGTTAATTGCATATCTTGACATGTGTCATGTGGGCCCCACACGTTTCCCAATGAAAGTGGGCCCACGTGCACTCACGCGTTCGGGTTCGATATTTCCGAAATACCGAGCTTACGTCGCGACGTTAATTCAATCACATAATTGACGTCGCTAACGAATTAATTCCAAACTAACTCGTTTGCCCGAATTAAAATCTAATTTTAATTACGCGTCGAAATCTAATTTCGTATAATATATCGAATATATTAATTCATCGATTAATTCCAAATTAATCGTTCTCTCTCTTTAGACGATATTTTATCCCGGATAAAATATCTCCGTTATTAATCCTAGATTAATTTTCTCTCTCTTCTTTATAATCCCAGATTATTTCAGAGTGCGAGTTTGCGTCATC